>VMDR010038310.1:0-10013 GCA_007922815.1 Macrotus californicus | reverse complement strand
GTTAGAGACCCACTCTCAGCTCTCTCCCACTCCTAAGGTCATGGTTGGATTCTAACGTGGAGCAGAATATTTGAAGGGGGCCCTCTTGTCTTCAACTACATCAGCCACCACTGTGTTTTTGTTCCAGCCCACCAGGCCCCATGAAGGTGGACAGTTCTATGTGAAGCTGGGCTGCTGCCTGTGGGGGAGAGGGTTTTCTGGTGAGCCTCCTGGGCTTAGGGGTGTCAGTCAATGATTGTTGGTGCCAATTCAGTGCTTACGAATCCCCAGTTTGGGGTGTGGTGAAGAAGAAAACTTTATTCAGTACAAACATCTCAGTTATGATACAGCATGGCTGCGGAATAGCTCAGTAGTGTTAACAGCTCAATTATGAAACAGGTAACTGGAACAGCATAGCTCCGAGGTGGCCCTCACTCTGCTGGGCCCTGCTGTGCTCTGCTTCACTCTGCCTTGCTCTACCCTGCTCTGGTCCAGTGAGATATCTTCAGTGTTTCAGCTCCATCCTGGGAAATGCAGGCTCCAGTCTTCAGTGAAAAGGGAAAGTTGCCCTTTCCAAGACAGAGGGAAGCTGACTTATATAGAGAGAAGTCCATGCCCCAGTCCCTGATTGGTTTGTCCTCATGCAAACGAGGCCTCTAAATCTTTGCAGTTTCATTGGTCCAAAAAGTACTGCCCTGATTGGTCAGAATGGAGCTGCTCTGATTGGTAGGTGAAAGATACTGTGGGGGACAGAGCTGTGCAATTCCAACTGGATGGAGGAAACCGCAGTCCTATTGGTTGAAATACAATTCCAGGAACTCCTTTATAAGGTCTGGCTCAGACAGCAGGAACACAGGGCAGGCAGGCAGTTCAGTGCAGGTGTCTCCTTAAAGTGCAGTCTGTGTGAGAGGCCCCTGTGTAGAAATGGCTGCTAGGCTCTGTTTTTAAAATTTGTGCCCAGTTAGCCACCAGGAGCCCTTCTTAGTAGGTCTTCTTCTTCAGGGTCCACAGCTAGAAATCACTACTGTGGTCACTTTGTGTAACGACCAAAGACCAGTTGTAGCTGAGCAGTTGTCTCAGCAAAGGTGAGACTGGAAAGGGAATTTGACTTAGGACAAAATAAAACAAAACAGAAGAACCTACAAAATTGTAGGTCTAGTAAATCAATCATTAGCTATTTATATTGGACTATTATCTAAAGGAAATGAGTGACGGTTGGGGTCAAGCCTGCCTAGAGAGACCACATTCCAAGTCCCCCTCTAAGGCTCTGCTGCAGAGTGGGGGTGGGGATGGGCCAGCAGGTCATTAGGTCACTGTAGCCCTGATGCCTCTGTCCCCTTCCCCGCCACCCAGGCAGCCCCTCCATCCCTGTCACTTCATCCTTTCACACTCTAAGCTCCAGAGCAGCCCCTCTCTCCGAAGCTCCCTATTCCTGGGACTCACTCGTGGGAGCTGAGCAGGAGTGGAAAGATAGCTTTCTCTTCTTTAATTTTGACAATTAAAAAGGGAGAAAGAAGATTTGAAGACATAGAAAAAATTTATTTAATTAGAGTGTACTGTATTTGGCAAACATGGAGTTGTGGTTTAAATGGAAGGTAAATTTTATTTGACTCTCGTAAGTCTAGCTGTTAATTTTCATAGATGGAATCCTGCTGGCATTCTCTCTAAAGTAAGATTTTAGAGCTCCAGTTTCAGGAGTTAGTGGCATAAATGCTTACCTTTCCTTTAACATTTATGTATAACAAAAAACAAGTTGTGCTGGAAAGTAGATTTGCTTTTTGTTAGTTTGTGTCAGAATTTCTAGTGCATGACTTGGAACTCCAGAGGTGGTTCTTTTATTTCTTCTGAAGTTAAAAAAATTCAATCAACCTTGGTGACTGTTTTCCCTAAGTTTCCACTCTGTTTCTTTGCAAATTAAAAAAAAAAACAACCCTTTGTTTCACCTCTCAGTCAGGAATAATGCATGCCCTGGTAGCTAACAAGCCATTGTGTTTAGCATGTGCCAAGGTTAGGCCTTGGCACCACTATGAGGAAGTGCATTCCAGAACCAAGAGCCCTGCACCCAGCCGGCCTGCAGCCCCACCCAGAGGAGTTGAGAGCCAGGGCAGGCGGCCAGAGCATGCCTGCAAATCTAAATGGCTTCTGAGGAGCTGGGGGTAAAGCAGGAGGTGAGGTGAGATGGCAGGAAGGAAAAGGGAGTATTTGTACAGCCCTTTCTCTGACAAGGTCTTGGCACCTCATGTAGGTGGTTCTTGTCAGAAGAGAGTCTCTGCTGTAAGCAGGCAGTAAAGACAGGATGTTTGGCTGTGATCCACAATTAGGTGTAAGAAAAGCAATGGGTGAAGCCATTCGCCGTGGGTAAACAATGCTATGATAGTCTGATGCAGCATTTTAAGTTCTTAAGGATATCACACTGGAGAAAGAGAAGTAAACAGTTGTCTGCAGACAAGTGAAAAGCAAGGTCAGGTGACATGTTGGCGTTCCCACTTTGAATGTATGGAAGATGCTGCAGACCCTGTGCCCGAGGGGTCCTGAAAATGACTCACAGGTGAGGAGTTTGTGCTGCTCAGGCCAAGCCCACTGTCCTGTGCAGGGGTGCGGACCCAGTGTTTTATTTTTGTTTGTTTTTAAATCCTTATCCAAGAGTATGTTTTTATTGATTTTTAGACAGGAAGAGGCAGGGCCATGGAGGGGGGAGAGAGAGACAGAGAGAGAGAGACAGAGAGAGAGAGAGAAGCATCCATGTGAGAAACACGGATCAGTTGCCTCCTGTCTGCGCCCTGACCTGGGACTGAACCTGCAGCACTTGTGGTGTGTGGGACGATGCTCCAACCAACTGGGCCACTGGGCCAGGGCCAGATCTTCTAGTGTTTTCATGGAATTTGGATATTTATGTAAACTTTCCAGAATTGTAAGTGTGGGTAACAGTTTCCTTTTAAAGAGTCTCTGTGTGCTAAATTGAGCATTCCTGAGGGCTGGGTAGTGCCTGAGGACTGCCTCTGCAGTGTGAATGGCCGGCCCACCTGCGCTGGGGGTCGCTGTGCAGTTCTCCAGCGTTCTCTGTGAGCATCTCTAAATCAGACTCCACGCGCCGCGACTCTCAGCACAAGCACTTTGTGGTTAGTGGGTCAGCTGGCCAGCTCCAGGGGATGATGGTGCCATGGAACTCTGGATCCCGTAGCAAATGATTCACATGTGGGTGGGTGGCTGACCCTCTTGGTGACCTGGGGTGGGTGCAGCCCAAGCAGGAGAGACAGAAATGCTTTGATATAATGAAGTAAAGTTTTACTTCATTACTTGATGCAGAGTATAGCTCTGGGCTGCTGAGAAATTGTAATGTCAAGAAAGTAATAATCACTGGGCACCATTTCTGAATGGCACGCTATGCTAGGTGTGATGTCAGCAGAAGCCCACCTTGGCTTGTAGCAATTAGAAATATATTTATAAAAATGTTTTTAAGGCAGATGAAAGGCAAACTGTGTGAGTGGAGTCTGGCATGTCAGGTCACGGCAGTGTGGACTGGTGAGCATCATGTGATAGATCCAGCCTCGGCCTCAGAGCTGTGTCCTAGCTGCGGGATGTTAGGAAGCCACTTAACCAGCCTACACCTCAACTTCTTCATCTACCAAATGGGGATACTACTCCTGCTTCATGGTCGATGTCATGAGAATAGTGTCTGAAAAGGGCAGAGTTATCATGCCCACTTGTAGGGGCTTGGGGCACTTCAGTTTCCTTCTCTTAAACCAAGGGGAAGTCTTTTATTACATGGTGTAGACCAGTCTCTGAGTCCAGTTGTCAATCTTGATATTAAATTTACAATATAGCATCAACTTCACGTCCAAAGGATAATACAATATATGGAGGAGGTACGGCCTTTTGTGAGAGATGGGTGGAGAAAGACATTCAGGTACAGTGAATAGGGCTTAAGGAAACTGGGTACCCCTGCTTCATTCTGGAAGATTTGGTATAAACAGAGAATGAGGGAAGGGGGCAAGTCAGAGTGTCCTCTCTGAAGTTTTTCTGCTCTGCTGGCAGATCTCTGAGCCCCCAGGGGCAGCTGTGGGTAGATGTTTTTAGCGGCCCAGAGTTACTCCCTCTCGGAGTAGCCTTTAGCTCACTGTTTTCCTTCTCTGATTTTTACCTCCCACTGTGTGCTCACTGCGCTCCGGTCCCGTTGGGATATAGTTTATGGCTGTGAAGAGGGAACAAGAAGCTCCTCACTGTGAGTTCATAGTAATGACCACATTGTGTGATAGTTTAAAGTTCAGATCTAGTCATTCCATCTTCCATGTAAGGTGGTTTTCCCTATTTGGAGTAATTAGCTGCTAGGCCTACACAAGTGCATTTTTCATGTCAAGCACACAATGGAGACAGGAGACAAAGAAAGGGTGAAGCTGAAGGGGCTTGGAGAGAAGAAGCAGAGTTGTTGAACTGAGGAATAAACAGCAGCCAGGGCTCTGGGCCGGGGATTTCACAAGTTAAATCCTAGCCTCATTTCTCCAACATGAGCAGACATGTTGCTGTTTGTCGTCACAGAGACGACAAACTATCTGAGCGTTTGAATTTGTGTCAGTCTGGTGCTATGGTCCCACAGCATCTGCTGTGAAAGGCCAGGTCCCCTGAGGAGCTCCACCAGGTAGAGGAGTAGAGGGATGTTCATACCTAACAGTCACTGAGCATCACTGCATGCCTGGCACTGTACTGGGCACCCCACAGGTAGTATTTCACTCATTTTTAAGGAGATGTTGTGACTCTCAGTGGACAGATGGATGGATAGAGGCTGGAATTTGCTCAGGGCCCCAGAGCTGGAATTGGAACTCAGGTCAGAGTCCACAACGTCAAGAAGAAAAACAAAAAGAACACGATAATTTTTATGTGCCAACATGCAATGATATTCAGTATAGAGCATAAGCAAGGAAAATAACAGCAGGGGTTGAGTTAGCAGTGTACAGTACACTCCCATTATATTAAAAGACTAATAAAAATTAGGGGTTGGAGGGCATGCATGCATATATGCTTGCCACATGATAGCCAGTAACATTAGTGGCCATGGGAAGGATTTTTGAAAGAATAGGGATCAGTGAGAGAGAGATTTAGTGTGTTATTTAGTGTGTTTTTTTAAACAGCATTTGCATTTTCACTGTATCATACTTTTGAAGAGCCTTACAGATAATTGTCATGAAGGTGTTAAGTTCACAAAATGATTTCAAATGCACATTCAAACTTCCCACAGATATTCTTGAAAAGCTCAAAGCTGAGGACACATGTCATGCTAGGGAGGGTGCATTGTAATCCATGGAAAAAGTAATGGAACAATACAAAACTGATTATATAACATTCAAATGTCGGGAATTTCTACTGTGTTGTAACAGGTACAGCCCAAGTCTGCAAGGTAAGGAGCATAAGACACATTCATACCCGTGCGTTTTAGTCCAGGACTGAAAGTCTGGAAGATTGTGTTACAGGTGGTCAGGTCAGAGCATGCTTTGTTTCAAAGGAGCAAGACTCACAGTGGGACCCAGAGCCTTTAGATCAGATGCAGTAGAGGATAGTTACTTTGTGTCGTACGTGAGGAAACTGAGACCCAAAAGGTGAAATGATTTGCAAGTGTAGCGAGCTGTGGGAGCTGGAGGGTGTCTGGGTGAGAATCACTAGGCACTGCAAGGAATGTCGGGAAGAACAGGGTGCCATAATAGCTCTCACACCTGTTGGGTGCTTAATGGGTGTTGTGCATCGCTCATGGTCTCTGGGTTAGTGAAGGCAGGGAGGGAAGACATTAGTATACATTCTGGTGCATGGGAATTGGAACAAGACATTCTGACCCAGAGTTGTTATTTGGGTGCTTTTGGAGGTGATTTCCAGAAAATGTAACAGAAAATTTAACTTTGTTTTAGGTAGAGTGTGTCTGTCACTCTCCTCCTTCAAAGTGAAAAATCAGAATTACATAATCTACTGAGATGGGGTCCAAATTTGTGATTCTACTTTTTCTTCACCCTGACTAAGAATTCCTGCTGAGGACTGGCCTCTTGGCTGATCATGTAAACCTTCGCACTGAGAAGGCATGTGGTATAGTGGGAGGGAAAAAATAGTTTACTTGACTTCAGTAGACTTAAATTCTAGGTCTGACTTGGCCATGATCTGATGTATCATACAATGCTCAGAGCTTTTACTTCATTATCTATAAAATAAAGGAATTGAGCACATAAAATTTAAAGATCCCTCTTCTTCCTAAAATTCTGTTTTCTTCTCTCTGGCTTATCTGTCACAAACTTAAAAGGACCAAATACGAAAAAACATTTTTTTGAAAACTTTTATTTAGTATGTTTTTTTTTTAAAAAATCATCACTTCAGAAGTCTTATAGACTTATACAAAATATCTTCCCAGATCACAGAATACATTTTTGTCTTTGGAAATATACAGTATTTTTGTATGCAGAAGTAGAGCTGGTTCTTTAATACTCGAGTTGAAGTGAAACTCTTATTGACAAACTGAATGAAATTAATTGCAATAACCTTTGTACCCATACAGCTTTTCAAATTATTCTTTTAGTCCAAATTAACCAGATGAATCTGGCCTTTTACTTCTTCAGTTGAACTCGGAGGTAGAGATCAGTGCTGCCTTGCTGGGTACACATGAAAAGAGGCCTTTCAGGATAGGTTTCTCATGGCTTTGTGTCTTCTACCTTTGACTTCCGTGTGACCCAACTGTAGACTAGTCCTCGGGAACCCTGCGAGTTTGAGTAACTTTGAGAAATCAGCAGGAAGAGTTGGCTCCACCTTGGCCTTTGTGGTGTCAGTTCATGGTTTTGCCATAAAATCAAGGTTCTGCCTTGGTTTTACTCACCCTTTAGGCAAATTTCCCTGCCTTCTCGCCCTCTTTCTCCTAGTAGACAGGGGTTCAAGGGTGGGTCTCTCACCTGTTTGAGCTTCTCTTTTGAGACAGATCTCAATATGCAGATGGCATCTGAGGATTCCACACCCTTGTTTTACTATCAGAGTCAGGATTCATGGTGGTGATTCCTCCGCCAGTATTTTCTTCAGATGTTGAGAAATCTGGGGTTAATTTCTGTGGCTCTGTCTGCCTTACTTATTGGTATCAGTTTTGGATAAAACTTACTTATCAAAAACTGTTTTGGAGTTTCCGGAGTTCAGGGTTCTTTTGGTGGTAGGTCCTGGGAGAGGGTGTGAAACCATGAAGAGAGGAGGGAACGACTTGTGCTGTGGAGTAGGCACCCTGGGTTGGCGCTTTGAACAGTGCACCGTGCTGATCTTGGACCAAGAGTCCTGTAGAGCTAACAGACAGCACAGCCCTCTGTAGCAGTGGCCTTGCCCCCGCCCTTCTCTCCTGGCCTAAGAATGGGGCACCTGAGGAAACAACCTGGAGGTGCTGGAATTGGAGCCCAGGGGATGAGTCCCTCAGCTGGGGAGGCTATGCCCTTTGGGTCTGCTATTATAAGAATACCGTGAACGTGGAAGCTGGATTGCAAAGAATAGACTCACTGCGAGAATCACCGGGGGGCCCCACCGTTCTGAGAGGGGGATGGGGTGGAAGACTTAGTAGTCACGACTGCCAGTCTGTGAGAGCCTGCTGCGGCTGTCGGATGAGTCCCTACTGTGCGCTGGTTTCCTTGCGTCTTAACAGTGAATAACATTACTTTTATAAGATAACCCTTTTGGGAAACCCTCGAGGGAGGGGGATGGTATTCTCATTTCACACCTAAAACAACTGAAGTTCAGAAACATTAAATAATTCTTCAAGGTTACACAGCCAGTAAGAACAGTGTCAGGATTTGAACCCAGGTCCTTGGAGGACACATGTTTGGAAAGCAAATGGAAAATTAAACAGGTGAAAGGCCTAGAGTTACTTGAAAATATTCACCCCCTGTTTTTCTCATTATTGTGGAATTTATTTAGTCCACTAGATCCACTCGTTTCTGCAGGTATTCTTGAGAAAACAGTATGTTCTGCTCGTTTACGGTGGAGCAGCAGGTCAGCCTGCTTTTCTATCAGGCTTTATTTATTTATTTTTTCTTTTCAAGAAAATGCCTAAGTTCTATGGGACGTTTACCTGACAAAGAGAGCAGTATTAATTGCAAGGAGCATCACGTCAGGTGTATGTTTGTTCAAGGATGTTTTCCGTTGTTGACACTATTTTCTATTCTACCTTAAAGTGGATGTTTATTTTCATTCTGTAGAAGATTTATTAATGGATGGCAACTCTGCTTGGATTTTTTCTAAAAAGTTAATGTTTCCGCTCTTCCTAGGCGGGTTTAGCATTCCATGCATAGCAACCAGAATTAGGAAAGCAAGCAAGACTAAAGGCCTATTGTATATTCGAGTTAAACATCCTAGTTTTAGTGAGTTGCCGTGAGTGTCGCTTATTCCCACTTTCCTTCTCATTCCACAAGAATTTACTGAATACCTGTTTTGCTTAAGACCAGTGAGACTGTGATTTATGGTGAGAATTATGTCTGGTTGTGCTCCCTGTATGCCTGTATGTGGCGCAAAGCTGCTAAAACCCTTGGAGGTTCCTAAGTGGTAAGAGTGGTGAAGGTGATGGGAGTGACTTTTGTGATTCATAACAAATGCCTTTCAACCACAGAGGAGTTGATGTTGATAAGGCGAGTTTTAAAAAGCCTGAAGGATGGGGGCTGGCTGCCAGAGAGCCGGCTGTGCGGTTAGAGGGGGGACTTTCAGTCCTACCTGGAATTTCCAGGGAGGGGTAAGGGGCTGGAGGCCCAATCAAGGACTGATGGCTGGTGACTTCATCACTCATGCCAGTGTAATGAGACTCCGTTAAACACAAAGGACAGGGTGAGAAGGTGGAGACGCAGGAAGAGTGGTGCACTGGAGACCACGGAGCTCTGAGCCCCTTCCTGTGTACCATGCCCGGTGCATCTCTTCCATCTGACTGTGGCTGAGTTATATCCTGTAATAAACCAGCAACCTGGTGAGTAAACTGTTAGGCTGAGTTCTGTGAGCTGCTCTAGCAAATTAATTGAACTGGGGAAGGGGGCATGGAACCTCCGGTTTACAGCCCGTTGGCCTGAAGCACAGGTAACAACCTGGACTTCCCGTGGGTGTCTGAAGTGGGACCAGCCTTGTGGGGCTGAGCCCTTCACCTGTAGAATCTGATACTGTGTCCAGGTAAATAGTGCCATAACCTAGTTACCTTGAGGGACATGCAGTCAGTGTCCCCTGAGAACTGAAGCATTGCGTGGTGGTTTTGGAAACCACGGCAGCGGAGGCCCTATTCCACGGAGCGTGGAAAAATGAGTAAATCTTGGCCCCTGACCTAGGGAAATGTAGTCATATAAAAATCATACAACTGTTATTTAGCACTTACCAAGGCCAAGAACTGTGCTAAGCACTTTAAGTAGCTGGTAATATCTCTGTTTTACACATGAGAAAATCGAGGTCCAGAGGGTTTTAATAACTTGTCCAAGATCACACAGTGGGTAAGCTGGCAGAGCTGAGAAACAAGTGCAGGTTTGTGTGATTTTCAGCCACACGCCTGCTACCACACTTTGTCAGGCTGGATAGGTAGAAGACGCTCTTAGCTGCCTGCAGGATGTGCCAAGTGTCAGAGTGGGGCACTGAAAGCTGTGAGTGGCCAGTGGATAATTTGCTTATGGTTGAAGCTGATCCATGATGTTTTGTGAAGGCCGTGGTTTTGGGAGGACAGATGGATTAGGGCAGAATATTTCAAGCGGGGGGTGCAGCTCCCGGCGGGAAAGGGCTTTCTAAGGATTGTGTGGGCACAACGGGTTTGGTTGAGCCAGTTTCCGGATCCTCTACCCAGGAAGGGATCTCCCTGGGGTACTAAGACCTGCAGGTCCTTCTCTCCAGCCTGCCCTTCCCCAGAGGACCTTTTCCTATTTTCCAAAAGAAAGGCAGACCTCGTCAGCATTCAGAACCTGTTAAACTGCTTTGTCCTTAAATGTTAAACCTCCTGGGTGGATGTTGGCAAAGTAAGTGACCTTGATTATCAAGTGACATATCCTTTTCTAAGTCATTTTCAGCACATATAGAAC
>VMDR010038309.1:0-10006 GCA_007922815.1 Macrotus californicus | reverse complement strand
TCTATTTTTAGTATGATGTTTTATGATAAATGGTACCTATTTTGGTAAACATCAGGCAAGGAAAAGTGCAGAGAAAGAACAGGAGAATATAATTTAATGGCAAAAATATGCAGAGTTATTTTTCCAAAAAAAGAAATATAACTGAAACATAAAATATTTATTCTCAAAAGTAATAACGTGCCAATTAAAGAAAGGTACTAATTTTACCAAATAAATTAATTAGCAAAATGTTACATATTTACACTGTTTTATTTGTTATTTTTTATATTTTAAAATAACTTCCTCTGGTTGAGAAAAATGCATAGTTATTGTTTTTTTCTTTCAAATGTTTTGCAATGTGATCACGTTACATAAATTAAAAAGGACACCACGGGGGAGGTGACAAAGAAATAAGACGACGTAAAAGAATGAAACATTGGGCGTCCTTCATTTGGAAGTGTTTAATCAGGGTCTGAATAGCCATTTATTGAAAAGGTTGAAGAAGGGACTCCTACAGCGTGTAAGAGTTTGGGATAGTTTATCTTCCACGGTCCTTTCAAGTTCCACAATTGAATAAATCAGTTCTTTCTAGCATATTAATAAAAATTTTTTCTAGGAAAGAAATAAAGGTGACAATAGAAGTGATACACAATTTAACTATCTTCACAAAAATATAAAGGAAACAGGCTTTTGTAATAGAAATGAAGAGCAACTCCAAGCATCCTACAGAAATGACAACGCTGCCGAGTTCTTGCTCGGTAGCTTGAGCAATGTCCTTGGTGAGGTCTGTTTCACCTGACTCGAGTCAAATGCCTCCCCTCGTCGCTGTGGCTAGGGACATGGCATTCTCAGGTTGTCCTAGCCAGGGTCTTGCACCCACCTGTGGTTTGGTAGTGGCAAAGGGTAATAATAGTCCTTACTCTATCCCAGTCCACAGGAGAATGCATAATCAGGAAAAAGAAAAGAGGAGAAAAGTTCTGTGCAGATTACTGCAACCCTCCAAAATTGTATCAATTCATCACTATGACTGTCTCTATCAAACTCTTATGCATGATGTGAATGATGAGGGGCCTGGGTGTTTTAGAAGAGCCAGTTTGTTTTAGTCAATTTGACCCCTTTAGACTGGGAAGTGGAGAAGTGAGCTAAAGGAGGTAGGGCCAATCAGAGGCATTGAAAAGGAGAAAGGCTAGTTTCTGAGGTTCTTTTCTAAGTCTTAATTCCCAGCTCCTGGGTCCTCCTCCCCCATATCAACTACATGCCTCGCTTCTCTGCCAGCTGCTGGCTGTCTGTCTCTCCTCTCTCACTTCCATAAGAGATTTTTCTCTTTTCCTGAATCTGATATGTGAGGATAAGGCTAATCAAAACAGTCTACCCTGAGACGACAGTGCTAGACTCATATTCATTTTTTCAGGTTTTTCCTGTTGACTCATACCATCAATGGGAAAGGAGGTTTGGGCATGAAGGTGTCCTACCTACCTATCTATCACCTATCATCTGTCCATCTATCTGTCCATCTGCCTATTATATATCTATTTAACAGAATCCCAGCTTGTATCCTGTCCTGTATCCCAACACCTGGGAAAACATGTACCTTCCAAGAGGTGACCTCTAGACTATCCAGAGCTTTATTGTCTTTCCCCACCCTTCAGTTGAGACCCTTAGAATTATGTATTCAAGGGTCTTCAGAAGTATCCTTGAATAATCTCTAGATCAAATTATTTACCTCAGTCAAGGGGGAAGTCAGCCAGACAACCATTATTTATTACCAGCCTCCAATTTCCCATGTTCATCCGTTCATCTCCTCTGGCTCCACTTCTCCCACTCCAGACGGGTTTCCATTCACTATTCGTTTAGGAAACACTGAGCACCACCTAAATGCTAGAGTCATGTTAGGCCCAGAAGGAAAGAGAAGAATCAGAAACAGCCATCGTCCCAAAGATTAAAATCTCTCAGAAGAGCATATTATTCATTCTCTTAGGGAGTGAACTGTGAATTTGGTTCAAGGTTTCTGTTTTGCTAACCCAGTGTCCAGGGTGCATTGTCATATTCACCCCCGGAAATAACTTCCTCAACTCTCAGCCCACAGAAGGTTTTATCCTTCCTTAAAAACTGGAAAAAAAAATCAATGTATTTAGACCGTGGGTTGAAATGGGTGTAGAAAAAATTAGCTAAGCAAAACCAACTATAGGGATTTTGGCTGAGGCTTAGTTTTACAGAATTACCCACTTTCTTTTGCCATTGGTGCCTAATCCTATGAAATACAAAAATAAAATATAATCTGATAGATACATGAAGGCATGACCTTGGCAGCTTTGTAAATAAGGAAGAAAAAATAGATTATTTGGGATTTAGAAAAAATTCTGCACTTTAGCAGAAAGACTGACAGCTGTCAGGAGGGATGGGGGTGGGGGTACTGGATGAAGGACAGTGAAGGGATTAGCCAAAGAACATATATGCATGACCCACAGATACAGGCAACAGTGTGGGGATGGCCAGAGGGAAGGTGGGGGCAGGGACTGGATGGAGGCGGGCAAAGGAGATGGGGGGAAGTGGGGACATCTATAATAGTGTCAGTAAAAA
This sequence comes from Macrotus californicus, assembly GCA_007922815.1. NCBI lineage: Eukaryota > Metazoa > Chordata > Mammalia > Chiroptera > Phyllostomidae > Macrotus > Macrotus californicus. The sequence goes on along the minus strand of VMDR010038309.1, from coordinate 7,447 downwards.
TAAAAGAAAAAAATTCTAACAAAAATGATTTTACATATCATTAAGTAATGTCAAATTGATGTTTGTAGAAGCTCTGTGTATTAAGAATATATAGTAGCTCTGCAATTTTTAGTAAGCTCTGCTTTATTTTCATTGTTTGCCGCTCCTTCACACAGAGAGAGTATGATGACAATATTGTATCTTAATATACCAGAGTGTTATCACACTGGTCCTCAGGCATGTGATTGGGTCATGTTATGGATGAGGCAGCAATATAATAGATCCATGAAAACATGACCTTGGCAGCTCTGTTTTCAATAAGGAGGAAAGAATAGACTATTCGAGGTTTAGAAAAAATTTTAAAGTGGCAGACATCCCCAAAGGCTAACTTGCTATTCACATTCTGTACTGTAGCAGAAAGAACTTATAATTTGCATATCTACCAGACCTTTTCAGGCCCCATTTTATTTGATTTTCAGCAGCATTGATAGTATTTTCACTCTCTTTTAAAAAGACGTTTCTCCTCCAGCACCTGAATTCTACACTGTCCTGCCCCTTTCCACTCCTTTCCACTTTCTCTCAACTCCTTCTTAGTCTCTTGCTGAATTATCTTTCTCTGCAAATTCAGATACCCATTACTCATTTATTATTTCTTCAAACTTCCAACTAATATTATCGTGCATATCCTATGGGCCAGGCACTGTCTTAAGGTATTGGAAACACAGTGATGAGTAAAATGCATGCCATCTCTATCCTCAAGAAGCTAACAATAGAACAATTGTTGGCTCTTTGAATTGGGTATTTGTGTTTTCTCTGTTCTTTAAAATCATAAGAAGACACACTAGCATGACATCTTTTCTTTCTTCCCTTTTGAGGTAACGCACAGGATCAGATTGTCAATCAGGCTCAGACAGATAAGACACTCAGTGTCACATTTTACTAATAATGTTAAAGCTACAAACAATTAGTAAGTATAGGTAAAACAGGAAGGAGGCAAGAACATCCTCTGTGGCTTCCAGGACCCTTCCATTCTGCAATGAACATGCCCTCTCCAACCCAGTGTAACAGATGATTATGTGTGTGATTTCTATTTTGTATACTATCAAACTCTAGGCAGAGTCTGGGATTTTACCCTACCTTTATGCTAACAAAGTAACCTGTTACTGTTTCATGGATGCTGACAGAAGACATGAGACTCTTGGGTCAGAAACAAAGGCTTTATTACTTATAGCAAAAGCAGTAGCCAGAGCTTCATCTGTTTGTATCAATTTCCCATGCTCCCCAAATCCCACAGCAGTAACCCAAAGGGCTCATCTGGATGCCTGCACATGCAGTTGGTCGCACTGTACAAGGGAAATGCTGAACTTGGGGAAGCCACCACTTTCATAGTTAGTGGAAACGAGCCTGCTCTTTTTCTCAGGGAAGATGGTAGCTCATCTTTCTGTGCAAACACAGCTCTGAAAAATGACTCGGATACAGAGTGATCAGGGCCCTCAGCATTCTTGGTGTACCCAACAAAAATGTCTGGGAATGCTCAGGGCCCATGGGGGATTGTTTTTCCAAACATATACCTTCTCTTGAAATGCACTAGTGTGATTTGAAATTCTAGATAATTTGAGAATTTCCTTTTTTCTCTTACATCTTTAAGTCAGCCCTCTCTATTTGCCTCTTGCTGTCAGACTTTAAACTGCTGCAAGTCTCATCCACCTTAAAAACATCCTTTCCCTTTACTACACTCTCCTACCCAAATACAACCTCTTCTCCTTAATAGTAAAACAATGGAATACATGTGTTAACTCTCTGTATTCCTTCTGTCTCCCATGTCTCCTTCAGTCCAACCCACTGCAATCTAGGGTCAATTTAAGTAAAGTGTTTAGAGCAGTGCATGGTACTTGTAAGTGTTCAGTAATCACAAGGTGGATTGTTATTAGCACGTTTATCATCGTCAGTGTCATTGGTGAGATTGTTTTTGTACATCCAATGCTGAATCTTGTTGCCAAATTCCAGTTTCTACTTGACATCCCTATATTGATCACTTTTTCCTTCTTGAAACACCCCCTCCCTCAATTTCTATAATTCCAGACTCTCTTGCTTTTCCCCCTACTTCTCTGTATTGCCTTCTTGCTCAGCTTTGTGTATCCTACCTCAGTCTGGCTTGAATGTAGATATTTCTCAGGGTTCTTTATTAGACTCCTGCTTTATCTACATGATTTTACTTGGAAAACCACCCAGTCTCGTTATTTGTGTTACTATCTACATGGAGATGCCCAATACTCTGTACCTCATTTATTTCCTTCTTTGACTGATATTTATAGAGCATCTTCTATGTGCCAAAAACTAGGATTACGATTCTGAACAAAACCTGACAGGGTTCTGCTCTAATGGAACTTAGTCAATAATGGCGAATACCAATGTCAAAGAAATAATTACACATGCAAATCTACAACTATAGGTGAGCTAATTACTCCAAATGAAAAGAAGTTAGTCCTAAGAAAGTATAACAAATAAATTTGACCTAGATTGCAGGAGAAATACAGGCCTCCTTGAGATCATGGTGCTTGAGTGGACTTCTACAAGAAGCACAGATACTAGGTAAAGGACGAGAAAGGGAAATAAAAGGGAGTACAGAGCCTTCAAAAAACTTAAAGAAGATCAGTATTTCTAAAACACAGTAGGGGGAAAATAATAGCAAGATAGAATTAGAGAAGGAGGCAACAACCAGACCACAGAGAGGTCTGAAGATCATGGTGATGTTTAGTCTAATCCTATGAGTGATGGGAAGTGATTAAAGGAGGTAAAGCTGACAGGAGAAGGGGAGTGGGTGGTATAACTTCTGTTTTGAAAGCATCACTGTGGTGCGGCATGAAGACAATGGAGGACCCATTGGTGAATACGGAGGGTGCTCTAGTGGGGTATTGCAACCATTCATGCAGTTTGGATTTTAGTGGTATCAGTAGAGGTGAAAAGTGTACAGATTTTATATGTTTGAGGAGATAAGTAAAATTTGATATTCGATCAGGTGTGGGTGAAGGAGAGGTAAGTCTCAAGGATGACTCCTAATTTTTAAGCTTGTACAGGTAGATAAATGGTAGCTGAGAAATCAGCCCATATTTTCCTCCTGATTTTAGTCCACATACTCAGTTTCCTACTAGATATCCCCAACTTCCCATAGCACTTGTCCATCAAATCATTTATGTCCAAAACTGAACTCTTTTTCTAGTATCAGTTATTCCCCCCTCCTGTGTTCTCTCAGTGAGTCCCACCACCCTCAACAGAAAGGTGAGCCCTCCCTCCAGGTGGTCAACCTCAAGTCTTTCTTTTCTATCCTGTCTAGTTAATAACCAAGTTATATTGTTTTTATCTAACACCTTTTATATCTGCCCACATCTCTATTTACACTGCTACAAGCTTCCTTATCATCTTTCATCTGGATTTTGGCTTCTCTGCCATCAGCCTCCACTTCTCTAACTTGCCATTTGCCCTGCTGGTGCCCACTGGCCATGAAGTAAAACCCTGTTTTCTTAGTGTGGCAGCCCCAGCCACATCTCTAGAATTTTCTAAATGATTTCCATGTCCACTTTCTATGAAAGCATGTACTCTCCTGTCTTCAGCACAAGCCTTGGGAGCTTTGTTTCTAGTACTGTTACTCATTTCAAAATACACATCTCTCTGTTTGCCTCTTTATGAGCTAGGTGGTTTTTGCTGAGAAAGGCCACCTTCATTACTGGGTGAATACCTTGGCTAGAAAACAGGTAACATTTTTAAAAATTTCTTACAAGAGCAGAATGTAGAGAAACAATAGTGTCTGCAAAGTTACCAACATGCATTTATTTTGTACTAACTGAGCATCAAGCTACCAGAGGTTGTAGCTGCCAAGAAAGGAACAAAAGAGAAATCAGAGGCCAAGGTTTGGTGGAAAAGCTAGGGAAGACCCACATGCAGGGAGATTGTGAGGCACCCATTCAGAAGGCACCTTCATCCTCTCTGGCAGTATCAGATGTATCACACCTTTTCATAGGCAGTTTGATAAATCCTTAATATTTATAATAAAAAAAAACAAAATTGTGACATATCTCCAATTTTGTTGGAATCTTGATAGAATATAATTGCTCCAATGAATGCTATCAGAATTACTAAATGACTTTTCCTGACCCTTGATTAAATATAGGTCAAGCCATTTTACAGATTAGAGGACAACATATTTTTGAAAAGTGTATGCTGAGTTTGAGCTGCACTTGATGGCTTCCTCCTACACACTGGCTTTACATTACGCGTGTGTCAGCTAGGATGCTTTCACTTATAAACTAAAGAATCATGCAACTCAGAATGCGTAAACAATAAAAACAGGTTGCTGGATCACTTTACAAAGAAGCCCAGAGGTAGGGAAGACTTCAGGCACAGTTTAATCAGGGCTCCATTCTCTGTCAGTCCTTCAGTTTTGTCCTGTTTGTTGGCTTTATTTTTAGTGTATCCTCACTCATGGAGCAAAAGGGCTTCTGCAAAATGTCTTACACCCACTATTACAATTACCAGAGCAAGAGGGACTCTATGTCCTAGGATTCTGAACCTTTTTGCTGAACTTCATACTTACTAGATCACATCTGAACTAATTCATTCATTCCTGAGAAATCCTTATTGTGATGAAGAGGTTACCTGGTCCAGTCAGTGTGGTATATGGAGGTGAGATTATACCAAGTAGAGTCTACCTCCAACTCAGGAGTGGAATAGTATTTCCCAATCCCAAGTAAACTACATGACTTTTCTGAAATGAAAGAAAGAAAATTAATTCCCTGAAGGAAAACCTTGGAGTTATTTGCTGTGTGTGAAGAAGATGAGTGAATCCCAAGCAGTCAACCAGTGTGTAGTCACTACAGATGCAGTTCACATGTGTTCATTAGCAAACTTTGGAATTATTTTGTGTCCTGGATATTTAAAGCCACTTGTAAATGGTCAAAAACAAACATCGAGAATTCACTGCAAGAGTAAAAAGGGGTAAGTGCAGTCAGAGCCCAGTCCTAAGAAGTCCCATTGATGAATACAGGTGGATAAGATGACCGAATGCTGCAGGTAACTCTCAAACCACATACTCATGTATTCATTCATAGAACATGTATGGATTGTCGATTCCATGCCAGAGAATGTTTCATACAATAGGACCTTTGACCTTAAGAAGTTCATTCAATCAGGCGCTATGACATCACAAGCAAAAAGTCAGCAGTTTTGACATGCTATAGGATATCCGAGTGAAAGTATTATAGTGGAACTCAGTGAAAATAAAACCACATGGAAGATCTCATGGAATCACTGCCACGCGCTTCAATATTTCCTTCAAACCTTCTACAATGCAATTTCCAACATAAAGCAACCCAGGAGCACTTATTCTCGATCAACAGTTTTCTGAAAACACTATGTTAAAAGGCAAATAGCAGGATAATTTATCTTGCTCTGGTTGCACAGTCTAAGAAAAATAATACGAAACTATTCTTGTTTAGAAACAAAAGTGCATCATTGTCTGAGGGAGCTTTTATGTGCAAAATGCATTTGATAATAAAGGAAATTATCAAATGGAATTCTTTTACGCCATTATATTCGGTGACCATCTGGGGAGATAGTTTTGGAGATAAGTATAGCAGAAATATTTAGAGAAAAGACAGTAAAAAGGAAAAATAGCAGACATGGTTGATTTTCTTTGATATTCTTTTATAGTATCAAAATCATGAAATCCTTCATCCAGATCACAGTGACAATGCTGAAAAAATTTTAATCACTTTATCATTATTCCCAGCAGTGTCTTAAGCTCCAGTTCTAAGGGCAGGGCTTCCTGTCAGCAGCTAACATAAAGATGTAATGCTGAGAGTTTATGGAGAAATAGTTTCTTCACATGGAGTACACTTGATAATAACATTTTAATGTAATATTGACATTTCTGGTTTTTAACTCTGTTGGGCACCATCTTGATGGAAAAGAAAATCACTTGTGACAGCTTCAGCATGAGTGTCTAATACCATGGCAGTTTAACCTGGCTTTATCCTTCATCAGAGATATTCCATCAGAGAGCTGAAGTGTCCTTCATGTTTTACAGGAGCAAGTCGTTTCTAATAACAGATGATGCTAAAATTGTATTAAATTATTAACTGTTATTGAGTGAATATTGTAGGAAGTATTGGTGGTTTCTTTTCAGGGGTTTTTGGTAAACAATGAATATATATTTATTATATGTACATAATATTTTGTTCGGAGTATTGATTATCTATTTGGACTGGTCTACTTTGGGCAAACAATTGAGAAGTTGAGCCAGATCATGACATTTGTGATCCATGTGACATTAATGGTTGAACAAAGTATTACATATACTCTTGCTACTGAGAGTATAGGCCATAACCCAGCATCATGAGAATTACCTTTAGTCAATTAGAAATGCAGAATCTTGGCCCGCAGCCCCAGGTCTACAGAATATGCATATGCGTTTTAACAAGATCTTTAGGAGATTAAAGCATTGACCAAGCCAAGGGAATCTCAACTCTGGCTACACATTAGCATCATTAGAGTGTTTCAAAGTGATTCTCAGGCCTTCCCCCAAACCAATGAAATCAAACTCTTTACGGGCAGGACAAAGCCATGGGTATTTTACCCAATATCATGTTCACTACAATTTGCACCCGGGTTTGAGAACTATGGTTTACACAATGCCCAAACCATCAGTAAATTCACTGTGTTCTGAAAGGGTAAAAAAAGGAAAAGGAAGTCAAACCAATTACTTTGTATTTGGTACCACTCTATAAATGATTGATTTTTTTAAAGTGTTAATATGTTTGCTTAACTGCTGTGTAAACACAGCCTATTATGTCTCAACCTGCCTAAAAGTGTATTGTATTTTAAATCAAGACCCGGAGCACTTTGCCTCCCAAATTAATTAAAAGTAGATTTTAGATGTGTTTTTCAACTTCATTTCCTTTTGTCCGCCGTACTTTCCAAACTGACAGTCTAACTGCTGAAGGTCAGGCACTGCGCCCTTGGGTCACCCTCCCTCCTCTCCATGCGCTCAGTTCTCAGCTTTTAACCTCAAGCAACCCCCTATCGCTCTCACCCAAGTGCACTCCTCTCCCCCGATTTCAGATGTTGCAGCTGTTTCTGTCGTGCTCTCTCACCTCACTTTCTTGTGCTGTTAGCTCCTCTGTTTAGTGCAATGAAATTACTTGTTATTTTAAAGTGCCTACACATAAGCTCAAACATTAGCTATCTAGTCCAAATTCTCGTATAGGGATAGGAAAGGGAAAAAAATCATAGCATAGTACTTATGGTAATCAGTTTTATCCCATTTTAGAGGTAGGACTGAGTTCAGAATGGCAAGGTGGCAGGCTAGGAAGTTGCAACACTAAGAGGTTTTTTTTCTCAAGACTGACTCACAGTACAGAGAAAGTTTGGTTTGCTCTCATTTGTGTGTGTGTGTGTGTGTGTGTGTGTGTGT
>VMDR010038308.1:0-10000 GCA_007922815.1 Macrotus californicus | reverse complement strand
CCTGGAGTGGAGTCGTGTGAGTTCTTTATATAATTTGGAGATCAAACCCTTGTTCGAGTCATCATTGGCAAATATGTTTTCCCGTATAGTTGGTTCTCTTTTCATTTTAATGCTGTTTTCTTTTGCCATGCAGAAGCTTTTTAATTTGATGAGGTCCCATTTGTTTATTCTTTCTTTTATGACCCTTGCTTTAGGGGACACATCACTGAAGATGTTGCTGCGAGGAATATTTGATATTTTCCTGCCAATGTGTTCCTCTAGGACTTTTATGGTGTCATGGTGTATATTTAAGTCTTTTATCCACCTTGAATTTATTTTTGTATATGGTGTAAATTGGTCAAGTTTCATTTTTTTGCAAGTAGCTGTCCAAACTTCCCAACACCATTTGTTGAAGAGGCTATTTTTACTCCATTTTATGCTTCTTCCCCCTTTGTCGAATATTAGTTGACCATAGAGATTTGGGTTTATTTCTGGGCTCTCTGTTCTGTTCCATTGGTCTATGTATCTGTTCTTATGTCAGTACCAGGCTGTTTTGATTACAGTGGCCTTGTAATACAGTTTGATATCAGGTATTGTGATCCCTCCTGCTTTGTTCTTCTTTTTCAAAACTGCTGCAGCTATTCGGGGTCTTTTATGGTTCCATATAAATTTCTGAAATGTTTGTTTAAACTTTTTTTTAAATAGAGAAATGTAATTCATACAAGGAAAAGGAAGAATATACAATTATCCTAAATTTGTATATCAGAAATTATAGTTTATTAATAGGTCATTTAGGTGCTTGGACGTCATTGAGGCATTATTGATGTGTCGTCAATTACCAAAAGTCATTATTAGCTCACAGAAAACAAATATAACTTAATCACAAGGTTAGTTCATATGCATACACATCCACGAGTTTCACAGATAAGCATATATATTACAAAATCTCCAGATAATAAAGCAATGGATGATATGCTAATAATTTTTCCTCTGAGCCAAATTTATGCAAATTATGAAAAGTTCCATGTTATGTCACTAAATGAGAGCTTTTGAATACTATATTTAGATGGTTATATCTTGTGTCTCCAAAGATTTGTTAATACTGGCATAATGTTCATATCAGCATTTTTGCTTTAGTAAAACATTTGATTATACTTCAGTAAAATTATCTTCCCATAATTACAAAAAAGAAAAGTCCATAAACTGAAAAATATATCTGATATCCTTTGCATAGCCATGGGCAGTTTGTTGGCACTCACCTGAGCTATGAGTCAAAGCCTCAAGAAATGCAATGCTGCAATATTTGGGGGAGAAAGGTGGCTGAATGTTAAATTCCATTTTAAAATGTTATGTCTCCAGAGTCTTCCCTTTTTCAAGCCTTTAGTGGCTTATAAAGCCAAATTAATTTTCATAGAATACAAAAGGTAAAATGTATCAAGGTTTAACTATGAAAGGAAGAAATGAATTACTGCTTTAGCTTTGTGGCATGAGCGAGTTACTGAGATAGCAAGTGAAATAGGAATAGTACATATAATAGAAAGAAGAGTTACCGCCAAACGTTACTGACGCATTAGCTTGTAACCAACATGAAAACATGTGGCAAACAGGAGTGGGACTTACCTAATGCTAAAAATTTCCTAGTAATATAAGCACTTCTCTCTGGATAGTTTCAGAACTTAAATTACTGTGAAAATTGTTAATTAATACAATCATACTTTTTGATTCAGTATCAGTACTTTAGAGATTCCATTCCAAGAAATGCAGTGCACCTTCCTCTTTCCCTTTTTTCTCCCCCCTTCCCACCAATCTTTCCTTCTTTCTTTCCTTCTTTCTTTCTTTCTTTCTGTCTGTCTGTCTGTCTTTCTTTCTTTTTTAACACATACCTTCTTCTGGTGTTTGCGTTCTTAGTGATTCACTCCAGTCACTCCAACTACCTTTATAAAGATGTAGCTTAGAAGAAACCTGAAATTCATATTCTGTAAATGGTTCCAGATCCAACAAACCATGTCTTCCTTTGGCATGTGTAGGATTAACCTTCAAATAGACAGGATTTTTAAAGCTGATTATAAATACTACATCAATTTCACAAATTTAACATAAAAGTAGATAAACTAGACCAGATAACCCTTTTTATTTTTTCAGATCTGTCATTCAATGAAAAGAAATATCACTGGCTGGCTTATTGCATACACATGGTGTTAATCTGAGATAACAGTGTTTCAAAAAACAACACCGAAAACTCCTGACGTCAAAAACCTATGTATATGAGTTTCCAGGGGGACCCTAAAACTAGCTGGAAAAGGAGTAAAGGCTGAAAACTACCAATTCTGAAAAAGGCCTTGGAGAAGTTTCTACACTAGAAATTATTTTTTATTTGGTCACAATTAGGATGTGATGCATATTTCAACACATATATAGAACTGGGTTTAAACAGCAAACTTTAATTATATAAAAATAATTCGGTAAGAAAAATGTAATTACTACACCTCTCTTGAATATCAGCTATATGTGAAACTAACTGATCCTTTGTCATTATAAGACATTATATTTGACAAAAATACTGGAAGGAATTATAATCCTGTACTTTTTATTGTAAAAAAATTAATGCCTAACAATCAAAGTATGGGGCTTTATCTTTGAAATATTAAATTCCATGCAAGCTTCTATGGACACTCCCTAATATTTCTCTTTCCAGTATGTTAAAAAATGTACTAAAATATAATATGGGACAGGGGATAGAAAAACAAGGAGAAATGAGCCCTTTACTAGAAATAAAATATAGAAAATTAATACTGGTTTGCAGAAGCTTGCAACTTAAAAAATTTCAAAATCCATGATCAGAATTCAAGATATTTTTTAATAAATAGAAGTGCATGTGACTTTCTGGTTATCTCAAGTAGATACTTTGGGGCACTATTCTTAAATCACCTGTTTTGCTAGTCTGAAAAGACAGAGGTCTGTGCAGCAACTGTAAGAAGCCCTCTCTGTTTCTCCCCTTCACTCGAAAGGCTATTACCATATTCCAGGATCTGCCATGAGTGGGTCGATATCTGAGTCGATTAAGCAGCACCATCCCCTCATCTTTCCACCAAAGGGTGCATCTGCTCACAGAAGCATTTACAAATTTGATTCTGATGTCCCATGGAGGAAGAGGCTTCACTGGTAACCAGGACAAACAAAAAAGCGTAATTCAGGCTCCACCATCAGAAATTGCCTTACACATCGACATGGGCTATAAAGACTTGAACAAAAACTCATCCCTGAGATCACAACCCCCAAGTTGGTGACATGAACAAGAGAGAGGTCCCTGGCTTTTAGAAAAAAAGAAAAAGTTTGATTTGTTTCTAAATTATTAAAATAATTCCCCTTAATCTACTCTCATTTTTATCAAATAAACTACCACCCGCATTAGTAATAGTGTTGATTCCATTTAATCCAATGATTAAAAAAAAACACACCCGATGTGCCAAACCTGAGAGTTCCAATGGCTGAGAAGGCAAAAGTGGCTAGTGATGATTATCCCAGGAGGAGAAGAAATGTTGGTAGAAAAGCCACAGGAAGGGGACGCAGGAACAGGGGAGCAGAAGAAAAGAATTAGGGGAAGAAGGTGGCTTACAGATGTCCATGTAAAGAGGTGGAAGGTAGGATGGGGAGAAGTGTGATAGGAAAATGCACAGGAAATGCCTATGTTCAGACGTATGGTTCGCAGTAGGTATGCAAAGAGGGGCTGTGGAAAGAGAAGAGAAACACACAGGGTGAGGCTGGAACTTCAGGCAGGCCGGAAACCCAGTACTACCCGGGATGGGTAGAATTTCGGAAGGCCTGGGATTGGTCTTTGACTCAACTGGGCCAATTATATTTGCTCAGAAATGTGCTGGCACTGGCTCATTCTGGCAACTAAGCTGAGAGAAGTGGAGGGAAGTATTCTCAGAGCAAGGTGTATATAATCCTTGATACATTTTATTTATAGTTTGCATCAGCTGCTCTAGGCCCAGCTCAAAACAGTGGAGTGGCCATGGGGGTAAAAAGACACCTCTTCTATGAAGGCCTACACTGAGCTTCTAGAATAACTTCACAGGACCCTCCCTCTCTCAGTCAGATGATCTTACTGGCAGCTGGTGCTCTCATGGGATTTGAATCTGGGAACTCCTATTTGCCAATGTAGAGAATAATGTTGAATATCTCATTTTATACTACCATCTCTATGTAGCTCTAGGATCGTGCACCCTTTTACTTGCATCAAAGTAATGTTTATCCTCTGCCAGTGCCCGATGGTCACTTTCCATCAGCCACTGCCTCTTTTGAAACAATCACATATAGAACATTTGGGTGATGTTTAAAATAACGTCCATGTGCCAAAGTGAAATAAAATGTACCTATATCCAAGAATGTGAATGTGATTGGGAATGAAGAAGCACTTCCAAGACTATTGACAGCAGTAATCTGGGCTGTGTAACTGAATTCAGATGATTCAGGGATTAGGTTGATTTCAAGGTCCAAATGGTCACAATAATTATTACATTGCTTCTGCCAAGTTACATTTTTTGGTCCATGTAACCTGTAAACAAAAGGCAATTGTGTTTATCAGGTACTTTATATGCTTCTTTTTCCTTTTAGTACAAAAGAACAAAATTTTCAAATGCTTAAAATTCTAGATATATTTTTAAGCTCAGCCTTCTTACTAGAAGGTACACAATGGAAATACTTGTATTCTGTGGTCATATATAGGACCATATTCCCCCCATCCCTTCTTTTTTTGGTAGGACTGAGACTTTTTTGATGTTCTATAGGTGAATATCCAAACTTACACTGTCTGATTTCCCCAAATCCTGCCAGACATCTTGGTTCCTTAGGTCAGATCCAAAGGGTCCATGGCCACTTTGGTACATTTACCGCATAGAAGTGCCAGTTCCTGGTACACAACAGACCCTGGGCCCCACTTCCTTTCCCCCATCTGCTGCTCACTTAGGTAAGTGCAACCCAGCTGGATCTTTGGATGGGATTATGGAATCAATTGCAAGGAACAGAATCTCCCAGACTCTCTCTGTGTGGACTCTTAGGTCAGGCAAAGGTGGTTTGAAAAGAAATGCCTCCCAGGCTAATGGAAAGCTCTCACAAGGAAGAGTGTATTTTATATATCATGACCACAAGAGTCTGCATCTGCAAAAAAGGGAGGAGATATAATAGAGCCAGATTAGCCCTACCAGAGCAGGGAAGAACATCTATTACATAGGCCTTGGATGCCCTGAAGACCACTCTTGATTTAGACCTCAGACCCAAGACGTCAGTTCTCACCCTTTAAATGAATGAACCAGTTTTAATTGGTGAACACTAGAGTTTTTTTAAGGCATCTAATTATCAATTATCTAGAGTTGTCTATTGTTTTTCTCACTGGTAAAGTTATGATGGTTAGATATTTCTAAGTGTCATCTTACAGAAGACCCACAAAAAAGCTACAAAACCAGTCTCTCACTCACTGTAAAGTGTATGCAGTATATAGGTGGATGTCTCGTCCTCTGTCCCAGGTGCAGATCACGGTCCCATGTTCTCCCTTCTGTGTACAAGATAAGTTTTGAGGCTGCTCTGGAACAACTTTAAAATAAAGAGCAAAATAATATATTTTAAATGCCACACGAGTGATATTTCAATCATATTGTTATTATTTGTCAATGAGGTAACAATACTTTCTCTATATGCCCCACTCCCAGCTGATATTTATTTTAGGTCCCATCAAGTTCAAACTTGCCTGTGAGGCATGAATTTCTTCTACTAACAATTGCAATCATAGTGACTGTGGACCAAACACTTACTATATGCCAAATCCTATGCTAAATGGTTTATGTGTGGTTTTTCTCAATCAGACATTGTAGCAGCTACATGATGTACATATCGCTATTATCCTCACTGTATTGAAGAGGAAACTAGGCCTTAGAGGTTAAGTATCTTGCCAAACATCACAAAACTATGAAGTGGCAGAAACAGGGCTCAAGTCCTAGTGGGGCTGACTTGAGTCCAAGCCTTTTTCCACCATATTCTATTATTCTCCTGGGCAGGTGAATACCCAGTGCTAGCTAGCTCCATCACTCTGGTGATGATGAGTTTACCTTTTCAGAATAAAGCCCACTCAAATATTAGAAACCGCCCATCCAAGTACTAACCAGGCCCAACCCTGCTTAGCTTCTAAGATCAGCTGAGATCGGGTGCATTCAGGATGGTATGGCCCTAGACCAAACTGGCTGAAACTAGTTCAGAGACCCTCCATACAATCCTCCAGTCTTATGCCAGTGTAGTGGAGCAGGGACTGTCTGCCTACATAGGATTGGGAAGTGAGTCTAAAATCTGTTTTATATTTAAATAGATTTTCAATCAACTTTCTCATTTTTAGCTTCACTTTTACTCTCACTCCCAGAAGAATATGGTATCATCAATTTCTGAGTCTGTCTGAGGTGGTAGCTTCTGTATGAAATCAGCTGCATCGTGGCTTGTCCCACTGCCAGCTGCAGGCTAAGCCAGTTATCGCTGGTCCACCTGCTTTCCACCTTCCAAAATGTGGTTGATGTATCTCCTCTCCCATTCTTTTCCTCCTTTAGGGCTTCTAGAAAACTTTCTTTATTCCATCCTGGCCTTATTTCCGGGGGAATGAAAATAAATGTGTTTAAACCTCCATTTTTACCTTAACTCTTCATAGGGTCTTTTGATGACCAAGTGAGATATAAAACGCCTGACACTCTTACTTAATGAAAAAGTCCTCATCCTCACCTTTACTCCTAAACGTTGCAGGGATTCTGATCTTTGAAGACCACAGCTTTAACCCACAGACCATCTTTCTCAATGTTAGTTCCCTGGGCCAGGAAATCAAGTTGTCTGCTTTATCCCAGGACTTGGTTTTGGGAGATACTATCTGTTCCAGGGCAAATCAGACCTAATTCTCCTCAATACAAATGTATAACAACTGATTCCAAAAAAAGGACAGAAATCAAAACCTGTAAGGATTAAAATAGCTTATACTATAATGAATTGTTATAAGCATTATGATAGTTACAGTTTTTAAAAGTTTTTACTTTTTACCGGCAATGAAAAGACTCAGAAAAATAGCTTTTAGGCACAGTCGATGGCAAAACATATATTGAAAACAACCGAACAAAAAAATCCATTGTCTCTCATTTTTTGCTTTGAATGTCTCGTTTGTGAATCAGTCCTATGAGGTTAAGCTAAAGCACTGATTGCTTAATCACTACACAATTAGGATGAGCTCTGGGTAGCAGAGCAGCACAAGCCCACAGAGGAGCAGGGAAGAAAAGGTTAAAGGCTATTTACCCGTTCCTCGTTCTAAACAACCAGCCACCATACACAGGACCTCTCAGGATATGCAATGGCACTATGGACTGCCCCTTATCACAAAAAAGAAAATGAGCTGCTTACTCTCTCATTAGATAGGATTAAGCTTACTACACTGGGTGAAACCAACATTCATTGTGTCTTTTCTTGGGATGACTAGCCATATTCAGAAAAAGGTGTTGCTTCCAGTCAGTCCTTCACCTCAAAGGTGCTAAACTTGCTCAAAGAGCAGCCAGTTCATGGTGTGGTTACAACTGGAGCATGTTGCACAAGCAGTGTTCAGGCAAGCAGCTCCACCCAGCTGAGCTGCACCATGACAGACACTGCTTACCATCTCCCTAGGTCTTCTGAAGCTGCAAAATGTCACATATGCACCTGGATACTCCGGATAGAAAAGTAAAAAAATGAAAAGGACTTTGCAACACTCTATCTGAAATGAAGCAGAAATGGTGAAAGACGTCTGCAAGGATACCGATTCCGAGGCTATTGTTAGCCTCCTGAAAAACAAAACACCAGCAGCCCTGTGGACACCTGGAACTGTCACCACAGGGCTGGGAATGTCTAATACAAACATGTGACATTGGTCTGGTGAGACGGCAAATTACCTGGGTGAAATATTCAGATATTCTGAGGTCAAGGGAGGTGAGGATCATTGCCGTTTTTTAGAAAATATTTCATTTTGTCTATAACCAATGCTTATACTTTCTCTCAAGGGAAGCATATTCAGCTACAGAGCACACCGAACATGTGAAGGAAAGAGTAAAACTGCACAGAAGTGCAATCTTAGCGTATATGACCTACGTACCTGCCGTGTGCCTGGTGCTAGATTAAGCACTTTGCATACAAGGTACCATCTAATCACTGCAACCATCTTATGAGGTAGATGTTAGTATCTTCATAACAAAGATGGAGAAAATGAGGTTCAGAGAATTGAAACTGTCTAAGGATAGGTTGCTAGTTGCAGGGTTATAATTCAAAGCTCATGCTCCTCTTGTAACACCACAGGCTGTCGGAGCGGAAAGTACATGACCCATAAGTGGTGTGAACGGGAGACTGAGCTGAAAGAGGAGTACTGCACCTAGTTTATGTCTCTTTTCCTCCAGAGACTTGCTTGACCATTGCTTGGTGCTCTGCTCAATGCTTCTGGTGACCCTCCAGGAACATCGCCTGGCATCAACCATATCCTTATAGGTCACAGAAAAGAGGTTTCCATCTTTCCTGGAAAGAGCCTTATTGAGCTCTATATCGCTTTTCACGAGGGATCTTGTCCTTGCATCTTAGTTAGCCTGCTGTAGGAATTCTTCCTACTCTCCTCATGCTTCTCACCTGCTACTCAGGAGCTTCCCTGGAAGCACAGGGCACAGAGTACCAAGGCATCTCTCGGGGCCCAAGCACGCTCACTGGTTTGCCTGGCTGGGCCTTCATGGCTGCAGCGGCAGGCAGGTGGTCTGTTAGCTTGCCCTGTGCATTGTGGCTCGTGCTGCAGATGCCAACTCCGACTTCTTAGTTCTTACTCCCAGCAGCTGCCTGGAGGGACCAGCAGTGTAAGCAGCAGTGTGTCTGATGCCCTGAAGGTGAACTTTGACCAATGGCAGACAGGTTCTCTCTTTCCCCTGTCATTGCATTTCCATATGTCCTTTCTGGGGATGTCCCCAGTGACCGAGGAAGTGGCTATGTTTTTGGTTGACTCTGTGACCTGCTCAGAAATTTAACCACTTTGTGTTTCGCTACTTTCCAGGCTCACTCTTGTTTCCCTGGAACTCAACAACTCTCCTACCCCCAGGGAGTGTTAACATGTCAGTTTTGCCCCAGGTAGTTTTCTAGAAAACTCAGGAAAAGATAGTAAGTATAACAATAGTTTTGTTTTAATCTCTGTTAAGTATGATAATCAACGGTTAGGAGTGACTGTGGATGGAAGAACTATTTTTTGTGCGTTAAGTTAGAGAGGGGAGAAGTGCTCAGCCTTCGGTAGTCAGCCTGGGCTGCCTCAGTCAAAAAAGACATTTCTTTCTTCTGTTTTAGAAGGTTGTAGCTTTGAACAAATTCTCACCTGCAGAGATCTATTTTCCTGCCATTGGAGTTCAAGGACAACAGGTGAATGAAGTTAATGACCAAAAAGGGGAGGAAGTGGGGCAGCTGGAGAGAGACAGAGACAGAGAGAAATGAGAGAATAGAGACTTACCAAATGAGACCCCAACTGTACTGCTTTCTGGGCTCCTCACATTGAGGTGCTCATGTTGCTTTCAAGATAAAACATACCGAAGTGGAAGGAGAAGAAAGAATACTGTCCTATATTAGGATTTCTGCTTAACACACAACAAATACCAAAAGACCACCGATTTTTAGGAATTCAGAATGGAATGCTCACCGCCAACTGAGATCTCTGCCCCGCATATTTGAATCTCCCCACCACTGCCACAGGTCAGTTTGCAGACAAACAGTGTTGTCCCCAGAGGAAGATCTGAGGCCTGGAAACTGAGGGAGTTGCCATGCTGTGACATGATCCTTTGGTAGAATTTGTAGAGGATTAACTTGTTAAAACTGGAATACCGAGGGCAGCCCTGTTCGGAATTCAAAGAGCATGAAATGTTGACAGCTGATCCAAGTGAAATCACGTGGGAGGGCTTCACGGTCACATCTCCCCTCTTGCACACATCTGCAGTAAGACACAAGCGCAGGACTC
>VMDR010038307.1:0-10007 GCA_007922815.1 Macrotus californicus | reverse complement strand
AAGTTCGCACTGTCTGGTGTTCTGATTCAGTGGGTTTTGCCACCAATGTTGGTTTTAGGAGCCAGGCTACAAATGCTTAATTCTATTGTAATAAGGTTTAGTTAGCCTGAGTGGTTTTATTAGGTGAAAGGTAAAAAGTTTAACACCAAAGAAAATTAATGGTTTAGTATTATGATTGTATTAAACATTCATAGGCCAGTCCACCTGAGGGAAATACAAGGGTTTGACGCTGTTTTTATTTATTTATTTTTCCTACACTGACAAAACTACCAATGGAGAAAACAAACCTGTATATTTTTCCTGCTGGGTGGTCAGAAGGAAAGGCCAGGAAGCCAAAGGCCTTCCATTGAGACACTGCTTTGCCAAGAGCCCAGCCTACCTCTCATGCTGCTGCCCAGGAGATGAAAACACCTGTCTGTCTTTGGGGAACAGATTCGCACCTGCCCCTACAGTAGGAACAGGGGTTCCTTTGAGGGAAACACTCACCCAATGTGTCTTATGCTGGGCTCAAGACATCCTGTAAAATGTCCATGTGGCCGTTGTCTGCTAGAGCTGCTAAGTAGTTTTAAGGGTTGTATTAAATTTAGTTAAAAGGGTGTGTGTGTGTGAATTCTGGCCTGTATATTATGCAGGGAGAGGGGATAGAGTATGGCAGAAGGGTTCTGTTTAGACATTTGCAAGTGTTTGGTGGCACCATGCAAAAAGGAAAGGGTCCCATGAAATATATCATTTTTGCTATGATTTTCTATAATATGTATGAATAGATGGTAACCTCCTTTTCTTAAGGATTTTAATGAAACTATCAAGTACGAGTTCTTCTGCATTTTCTTTGCAAATACAAAATTTAAAATTTTATATTTAATATAGAAATATTATCACATAATAAGGGACAAATACCCTTTTGTTTGTTGGATTAGGTGCTTAAACTAAATGTATTCCATCTTTATAAAAACTGAGGCCAAGATGAGAAAATTGTAGTCTGCCTGTGTAAATGTGCTTTTTTCTTTCTAACTCTTGACATAAAGAAAATCTTGTCCAGGGGAATTTTTCCATCCTGGTATTTTAAGAGCGATCTGAAAATCATGTTGAATTATTGCGGGTAACTCAGAAAAATGACTCTCTTATGTTTGAGATCATGAATTTCCATGTGAGGGGAAATAGTTTTTTATTGTCAATTTCTGCAAATAATCAATATGCAATTTGGTATGCAGTGCAAAGTTGCACGTGTGGGGAGGCCTCCAAGGGAAGAGTGCCAGAGCAGAGGGCAAATGCACGAATAATGAATTGAGTTTGAAAATCTGTGGTCAGAAGCAAGGAGCAAGTGATACTGATCTTATATGAGACTGGCTTGGTCATCACACCAGCTGCCACAGAGTTTGATTAATGAGGCATTAAGGAGATCGAGTGACACTTATAGCTAGTTACTTATGGTGCTAATTTCAAAACACTTTGCTATAGACAAAGAAACTGCTCATAATGCAAAGTAATGTGTGGTATGTTCCTCGTGGATGCATTTAGTGAAGCAAATATAGTTATGCAGAATTTAAATTAAGGTTGACACTAATGTAAACAGAGCCCAAGAACCACTGTCCAATAATTTGATGAGGACACAGGTTTTAATCAAGCCTCCTCCACTAAAATAGCAATTTAAATCCCAATCATTTAAACTGGATAAAATGCTTAAGCCATGAAGACTGGGGGCAGGGAGTAGAAATTTACTAGAAAAGGAAAAAGAAACACTATCTCTGTGGAAATTGTGATTATATTTTGGCCCAACTGAATGATATCCATATTGATTTAAATATCAGGTTGATTTTAAGGCCCGATTCTGGGAATTTGAAGACATTTGCTATGTATCTCTTTTGTTGTGAAGTGCTAGTTTAACACATGCCGAAAATACTGATTTCAGAATAAAAATGATACCAGTAATGAGAAAATGGAGACACTAGCTGAGTAAAAGGCCCCAGAAATATTTATTTTATTTATTAAAAGGAGAAATATTACACCCCCTACTCCTGCCCACAGTGATTTCTGTTTAAATTGAAAATTTCGAAATTGACTGGGTGTGGTAGGCTTGGAACAAGTCTGGTTAATCACCCTGAGGGGTAGTTTTATAGGAGATACACACACTTACACATGGCTTTTTCCTGGTTTGCTAGTTTATTTCCCTTACTACAGATCAGCAGGGGATGGATGCTATTAACATTAATTAAAATGCCAGCAGTTCTGGTTTCAGGGCTTGAAGGCCTTGTGCATGGGAAACAAAAGAAAATAGCAACTTATTCTGTCATTGCCCTTGGAAGCAAAAACAAGTGAAGGTTGGTATATCTTCTAGGGTAATCCTGACTTTACCATTGGCCAAAGAGTAGGAAGGAGAGGGAATCCTAAATTCTCTGAATTATGACCTGACTGCTCCAGATCATGCTCATGATTTAAGGGGGATAAATTTGTACAAAAAGGTATGTTTTTAATAACTATTTCAAAGAAAGGGATATATATATTTGAAAAAGGATTTTATTTATTTACTTTTTTAAAGAGAGGGAAAGGGAAGGAGAAAGAGAGGGAGAGAAACATCACTGCGTGGTTGCACCTCACATGTCCCCCACTGGGGGCCCAAACTGACCCACAACCAGGCATGTGCCCTGGACTGGGAATCGAACTGGCGACCCTTTGGTTTGCAGGCTGGCATTCAATCCACTGAGCCACACCAGCCAGGACTTATATTTATTTATTTTTAAATAGCATTAAATGGGCAGTAGCCGCAGCAATGCGAAGATGGCGGAGGGAGAGCAAAGAAAAAAGATCCCTTTGGTTCCAGAAAATCTCCTGAAAAAGAGGAAGGCTTATCAGGCCCTCAAAGGCACCCAGGCAAAGCAGGCACTTTTGGAAAAGAAGGAGCAGAGGAAAGGAAGAGACATCCAGTATAAGCACCTGAAATGGTTCCTCCACGATGCCTGGCGGCAACAGAGTGACAAGTCACACCTCCAACACCTGGAAGTGAAACCTCATGGTTTGGAAGTGCCAGATGAACACTCCTTGGCCTTTGTTGTATGCATCCAAAGCGTTGATGGAGTGAGTTTAACGGTGCAGAGGACCATTGCAAGTCTTTGCCTGAAGAAGATTTTCAGTGGTGTCTTTGTCAAAGTGACCCCCCGAACCATGAAAACACTGTGCATAGTGGAACCTTATGTTACCTGGGGATTTCCAAATCTGAAGTCTGTCCAAGAACTCATCTTGAAACGTGGACAAGCCAAGGTCAAGGACAAAATCATCCCTTTGACAGACAACACAGTAATTGAGGAGCACCTGGGGAAGTTTGGTGTCATTTGCTTGGAAGACCTCATTCATGAAATTGCTTTCCCGGGGAAGAACTTCCAAGCAATCTCAGGGTTCGTATGCCCTTTCCAGCTCTCAGTGGCTCATCATGCCACCAAAAATAGAGTAGGCTTCCTCAAGGAGATGGGCTTACCTGGCTATTGAGGTGAACATATCAATCAACTCATCCAACAGCTGAACTAAACCCGGAATATCCGAAATCACAATGCCTTCAAAGCATGTGTTTTTGTTTTTTGAAATTACCAGTATCTTCAAGAAGATTATTTTCTGCTATATCTAAAGAAACTGGAAAGGAAGTCAGAAAAAAATGGCAGTGTTCCTAGCAGGCACTTCTAATCACAGCCCAGCTCCAAGGAAAAGTCTGGTGTGTTTTCCACATTCGCCACTGCTGCCACCTTGGAGTCAGCAAAGGACTCATGCCATGCAAGAGGGGTCCTGCTTTGTCCCATCTTCTCTCTAGGGGTTTAATGTTGATGAATAGATACCCAAGCATGAATGCCAAGCCCAGAGCCATACTTGAACTTGGGGGATTCCTAAGGCCTTGTTTTGGAAAGAACTTGAAATACATTTAGAAAAGCACAAAAACAGTGCTCAATTGTGTCTGTTGTGAGTCCATGTTCCAAGTTTTCAGTGATGGCTTTGCAAGCTCTCAAGCTTGGCTGGCTCTAAATGTATCTGGTTGCTTCCTTACTGTAGCCCAGGATTTTAGACTCTTCTTGGATCTATGAGAAGGGAGGGACCATTTACCCAGGAAAACATGCATATACTCCAGTTTTTGCATGGAAGTCTAGGGTGTTCATAGACTCTTCTCAGGGACCCAGGGACCCACCTTAAGTGAGAGTCCTGCACTGTCGCGACTGGTTACCAAGGCCCTGACCTTGCTCATTTGGCTCCACGTCCTATAGAAGACAAAAGCTTTTTCCCTTCGAGCTAGTGGGTGTTTCCTGTTAATACAGTGGTAGAGTGTAAGCCCCTGCACCATCTTTATTTAACTCAAGGAGTTGCCCACCTTTCATTTCTACTGTGCTTTAGGGTGGTATTGCCTGGATTCCCTAATGATCAGTCCTCCTTAAAAACCCAAATCATGGCGAGGGGTGGGGTTGGAGGTGGAAAAGGGTGTAGGAATAAATAGTAATGGAAAAAAATAGCAATAAATAAAAGTAAAAGAAAGTTTGGGAATTAAATGCATATTTTTGACAATCATGCTTGCATTTTATACAGAGTTTGGCATTTTTATGTCAGGGCAATTCAATAAAATAGCCTAAAAACTAGCATTAAATGTAAAGTGCTCTGAAAGTGCTCCTAGCAATCATATATATTCATGGTGAAACACATTATGGAACTTAGTCAAGAGTGAAAAATGAAGGGAAAACTGGAGACTGTCACATTTTGAAGATGAATGAGCATTTTTCTTGATCCCAGCATAACCAGCAGGTTAAAATGTCTTATATGCAGAGAAACTGAACTTAATGTGGTTAAATAATGTAACTAAGGTCATATAGGTGGTAAGGGGCAGGGGCAGCCTGCTCTGATTCTGGAGCCTATGTCCTCTGTCCTCTTAATAAAGAGCCTACTGCCCTTCTCTCTAGCACCCTTTTCCTGTGTGGTGGTTGAAAAGAGTCCACTCCGACTCTGTTACCTGAGGGAGATGGAAAGAATTCAAACTCCCTGAGTCCAAGTATGTCTAAGAGGGGAAGGGGAAATTTGATAATTTTACCCTTTAGAGTTAGAGAAAATGAATTGAATCATACTTGCAAGAACAGCAGTTCTGAAAATACTGAGTCTATGTTACTCTCTGTGTCCAAAAAGACAGACTTTTTGGTGTTCTAACCTCAGGGTCAGAAGAGAGAGGAAGGGCATCTTTGGAGACATTTAGGAGGTGTCTCAGAGTCAACTTGGCTGAGTCCCACACACGGGACAAATAGCCCACATGTTTTTCTTCTTTTCTGCTGGACAGGGAGCAACAGAAAGCACATGGGAATGTTGGGATGGGAGGAGAGAAGCATGCAAGGTAGGCTTGGCATGTCAGAGTGTCTTCCAGAATAATATAAGAAAGAAAAACAGCTTGTGAAATAATGACTTTGGGGTCCTCCCGTGTTTGGGAATGTTTTGGGCTCCTCTTTTACCCTGTTTCCCAGCCTCTTCACTTTACCTCTGATGCCTACTGCAGTTGTGGAGAGCCATCCCTGAGGACTGTGATGCACCTGGCATTGACACAGAATGCTGATTTCTGCCCGTGGGAGAAACCATCCTGTGCATACTGGTTAGAGTTTAGTAAAGTTACTGCTCTCGGCAGCTCCCAAGCTTTGGGGGACAGGTATACATGCTGCTCCTCTGGGGACAGTTCTGATAGGCATTGTGTTCAGCTCTTCATGGGGTCCTGGTAGGCTGGAGCCCTTGCTGCCCATGGTAGTGACCATACCAATGGTGCTTCCCTGATGTGGCTTCCCTTCTTCACTGCCTCAACTTCTCTAGCTTCCTGAGGTCCCCTTTCTGGCGTCCATAGGCAAACACCTTCCCGTGTCCACCTGAGAAAGTTGTCCTCCATGCATCTCCATGTGCTCACTGGTCCTATTCATCAGTCCATGTTTGAGGAGCAACCTAGGAGAACCACTAAGCTCTCCATTCTATTTTATCATTTTAATCATAACTCTGGAGTCCTCATGCAGCTGAGATTGCTTGTCCATGCTCTAAAAAGCATCTGATTATTTTCTTCCCTGATACACTGGTACACAATTGATTTGAGGGCTGCATTTTTATCCTCGCTGTTCCCGTATGTGGGTGAAAGATACGGAAATATCTACCTTTCTCTTTTGGCCTTAGTCTCTTTCTCTCTCTGTCAGAGGATAAAATAAAACAATTTCACAGACCATTTTTTAAAAAGTTTGCTTCTCAAAGTTTCCTGGAAATTAATGATGCCAGTGATGGTGAGGTGTTTTGAACTCATTTCTCATTATAGAAACCTAGGGTGGAATAGGGGTGTGAGCAAAGCCAGTATGTGGTTAGTAGTCAGCTCTTCAAATTCAATGAAAAGCCCTCACATTCTTTTCCTGCTCTGTGAAAGAAATGTAAACCTGTTTCTCCTGCCCTACCTTTAGATTTGGAATCTTGGTACAAATCCCAACATCAACAAGGTTGCTATGGATTTTTATGATTATCATAACAGTTTGTCTCAAGTGAGACTCAAGTACCTCCATGGGAAGGTGCTGGAATCCCAGCCTGCTAAACTGCTGTTCCCGTCTTAGCACATATCACCTACTTTTCTTTCTTCCTGTGTCCTTCACTGCCAATGCCTCCTCTGACATACAAAATCTGCTTTCTTGCAAGAATCAGGACCTTTTGCCATGTGACTCTGGGCCCAGAGACCTCCACTGATCTCTTAAGTGGAGAAGAGATGGCTAATTCCTTGTCATCACTTGTAAAGCAGACTTTGTCCGTAGGCAATGTTGATTCCTTCCACCCTGAACACCTGGAGCCGCCAAACAGAACCTGTGACCCCTAAACAGCAGGCAGGTTACTGAGAGGGTCTGGTTGTCTTGGAAAGATTCTTTCCTGGCACCAGAAAATCAACCCTGTCATCTAAATGGCATCTGACTGTGTGCCCATGTAGGCAGTTCCTTGTCAAATGGTAGCATCTGTAGTTGGGTCTGTTCTCAGGGAGGTACCTGGGAGTAAGGTACCCTTACCCTGTACCAAGATAGATACTAATGGGTTGGCAAATAGTTTTTTTTTTGTTTTTTTGTTTTTTTGTCTGAGAATGTCTACTCATAAGTAAATTTAGTGACTGGCTAGAAGGTCTCTACTGAAATCCTAATCACCTGAGATTTACATCCTTTATTCTAATGTACTACTTCTAAAAAGAATTTTGGGGGCCATTTCCAGGATAGAGTGTTTTCTCTCAGATTTTTATTTCTAGGTTCTCCCACCTCTTCTACCCTTGCCTACTTCTTCACTTCCAGGGCCCAGGTCTGAGCTCTCAAGTGTCTCATATCTCTTTTTTCAGTCTTGAAGCTTCAATCCCCACCAGGCTCTGCCATGCACAGAATCATTAATAACATTGACTATATAATAGAACTCACAATTTTAACTTACTCTACAGAATTCTTTATATGTGCAGGAGTATTGGCTGCTGCTCAGTGTATTTATTTAATCAATTCATTACATGAGAACTAAAACATTTGGGTGTTTTTCAGATAAATAGGTTAATATTTTATTTCCTTGAAATGTTATTTGGCACATGACAGACTTTTACAATATCCCTTAGGAGTGAGTCACCTTGTTCTTTATTAGCAGTTTTCTAAGAAATACAGAGATGAAAAGGTAGATTCTGATGGCTTAGGAAATTTCTGGGGTTACCTGAGCACACCTGTTATCAGTGAAGTTAGAGTAATACCTACCAGCTGGGATGTCCATTGCCCTAAATCAGCAGGGCATTTTTTCATGTTTTTGTGAAATTTCCAATTTACATTCTTTTGTTACTTGAGAAGTCAGTTTGTTAAGGTATTGGCAATATCTCAACTCTGCTTTTCTTTAATTATTTACTAAATCCAGTTAATTCTTCTTTCATAATATCACATTTATCACTACTTTTCCATTTTCTCTGCCAGTATAGGTCCCTTTTGACAAGGACAATATTTATGACAAGGGAAATCACCTTCTAGCCCACTTGTGTTGGTTTCTGCCACAACCAGTAGTTGGTTTTTAGAAGTCTGTGTCAATGTTCCCTGGACGGGGGGCAATTTGCACAAGTTGCATTTCCACCCAATTTTCATTGTACTTTTTGTTAAGCATTCAATACCTGTTATTTCAATGTCAGTGACAGATCACATTCTGAACATAGCTTGTCATGGATAGGAACACAATTTTTATATTTAAGAACAGTTCATGTTTTACATCTGTCTGTAGAGTTTTGAATATTCTGCTAATTGAAATAGATTTTCTGTAACAAAGTGAGAACTTATATTTTCTTGCCAATATAGTGAAAGGTATTGGAAATTCACAGTGAGTAGATGGGATAGATGGCCTCTGTACCTGCACATCAATCTGAACAGCACAAAAAAAAAGAAGCCACAGACATTTGCATCTTTAGATGTGATGCAACAGGGAACATACAGCATTTTTTGACAAAAATTAAATATGAACCTCATCATGGATCTAATTCCCAGCAGATAGAAAATACAGGTGAGTAAAGAATCTGTTAAATGGCATCATGTGGGTGGAGTCAGTAAAATTCAGATGGTTGGAAACAGGACATACTACCATTTTTTTCAACATATAATCATCAAGAAGAACAAGGAAGACAAACTTATAGATTAAAAAAGATGGAAAATATATGTTAGTCAAATGCCGTGTGTGGACTTTGGATTTTTTTTTGGCAGGGGGAGGGAAAGGAAGAGAGAAAAAGAGGAAGAGCAACATTGATGTGATAGGGGAATATTGGTCAGTTGTGCCTCTCATATGTCCTCTACTGGGGACCTGGCCTGAAACCCAAGTGTGTGCCCTGACTGGGATTCGAACCAATAACCATTTGCTTCACAGGCCCGTGCTCAATCCACTGAGCTACACCAGCCAGGGCTTGAACTTTCTAGATGATGTCCCTCATTGGCTTAGACAACCTGGAGTGGGTGGTAGGGCCCACAGGAAAGACTGGGTGGGTGCGTGCTGGGAAGATGTGTGGCTATTATGTATAATCAACCAGCCTGAATCCTCTATCCTCCACTTCTCCAACACACTTTATATAAGCTGCCTTTTCCTCTTTTAATATGCTCTGAAAGATAATTTCTAAATGTACTTTTACATTTTCTAAACAATGAAATTGAAAGAAAACTCTTACTCTATCACTTTTTCCTTTATTAAATGTATTTAGACATTTGCCCTGTGTCAGCAACTGTTCTATGAACTGAGGGTGCAATTGTAAAAATTATGTTGTCCCTTGAAGATTTCCTGTGTGTCAGTGGAGAGACAGACAAGCCCACAGAAAATGAATTCAGCTCCTCAGTGGATAAGAACACCCTTGGAAACAAGATATATTAATTTTCTAGGACTGCTGTGACAAAGTACCTTAAACTGGATGGCTTGAAGTAGTATCAATGTATTATCTCACAGTTCTGGAGGCTAGACATCTAAAATCAGGATATTAGCATGGTTGGCTTCTTCTGAGGGCTGTGAGAGAATCTCTTCCATGCCTTTCTCCTAGCTTCTGGTAGTTTCCTGACAGACTTTGGCTTATAGATGCATTGCTCCAGTCTTCATGTGGTTATCTCTATGTCTTTATCCCTTCACATTATGTTCCTTTTGTGTGTGTCTGTTTCTCCATCCAAATTTCCCTTTTCCATAAGGTCACCAGTCATACTGTATAAGGGGCCACCCTAATGATCTCATTTTTACTTGATTGTCTTTATAAAACCTTAATTTCCAAATAAAGTCACATTATGAGGTACTAGTGCTTAGGACTTCAATATATGTTTTTTAAGGGAATTACAATTCACCCATAACACAGAGGAAAGCAGAAAATTAATTTCAAATTCTGCACCAGGCTGTGTTACCCTTGAGCATTTCCTTAAACCTCTAAAGTATAAAATCAGGATATCAACATCTACCTTGTAAGGTTGTTGTGATGATCAACTTAGTTAAAAAGATGGTGCCCTTAGGAACTTTCTGGGCATACAGTA
>VMDR010038306.1:0-10012 GCA_007922815.1 Macrotus californicus | reverse complement strand
CACGTGTTTTGCTTCCACACTAGTGGCCAGGTCTGTTCAAATACCTTCACACCAAAGTCAAAAAGCAGTAACTCTGAACAAAGGGATCTGGATGTTCCTCTAGGAGCCACAAAATTCAGCAGTGGTAACTCTCAGGGGCGTGGGTTTTGAATATCAGAAAAATGTTAGATATTGACGTAAATGCAAATGGTTCTCTATCTCTGAGAGTTTAACTTACTTTGAAGTGGGAAAACATCCTAATATTTGACTCCATTTTCCTTAGCATGTCTTCTAATCTCTCTCTCTGTCTCTCCCTGTATGTGTTTTTGTCTCTCTCTGATACATACTAATACGTACAAAATCTGTATTAAATTACAATGAAAAGTGCATACATTGTATTAAATACAATGAAAAATAGCACTCAAAATACAAAACTGCCTTATTCATAGTTTGGTAAAAGACAGAAGGATCAGTTTTCCAATCAGCTGTCAGTGGAGATGAGAAAATTTCAAGTAACCCACGAAAGCCAATATGCTTCACCAAACACATATATTCATGTGAGAAAAATATATTTTAATATAATTTCATCAGTTTTATATATAAGTTATGATTAATTTCAATATGGATATATTTTGATAGATCTTACTCAGTGGGAAAAAACCTCTATATTTATTGCAACAGTATACAAATCAGTTAAAAATTAGGAACACCAATTTCAAAACTAATTTCATAATATAGAATTCTTCCATTAAAATCATGTTTTCAGGTACTCACTGAAATTTACATAGTTTTATTTCTTGGCTTCCTTAACATACACTGTCATATGTTTTATTGTAGGTACTTGTGGATTCTACATTTTGACAGCATTAGAACTCTCCAAAAGGCTTAGCCTTATATGACTATTTTAATATAGAGCAACATTGTCCAATAGAGCTTCCTGTGATAATGGAAATGTTCTATATATTTGCTGTTCAATATGGTAGCCACTAGCCACTGTGGTACTAACCATTTTGAAATATGGCTTCTGTGACTGATGAACTGAATTTTAATTTTAGTTACTTTAAATTCTTCTGAATGAACTAAATAGCCGCATGTGATGGATTACTTCTGTATTGAGAAGCACAGATTTAGTCTAATCTAGAAAAACTTTCCTCTTATCTAGCCATAAACATTGGTCTCTAACTGTGCTAAGCAGACAGCCAGTACTGGATAATCTCTGTCCTAAGATCAGAGGTCACAGCACTCTCCTCTCAGCACCATTTGCAGTCTGTTTCTCTCCGCCTATCACTTACTGGGCACCTTCTGTGTCCTATGTCCTGACTCTCATTTTTTAGCAGAGCCTTTTTGACCCTTGTTTTCTAACCTACAGGTGCTTGGATACCTGCTTTTATGTGCTTCATGCTCCTAACTTGTGTTCTTGGGTCTCTCCACATGATCACTCAGGGTGATCAGGGACTTCAATAACCATTCTCTCCCTGCTCCTGTGCTGCTGCTGTTCATTGGCTAACCTCTATTTCCCCCAAGGAGATCCAGTATTCACATCCCCATTTGTGACTTTAGCTAAAGACCCAGGCGTTCTGTCTAATCCATGGTTTCCAGTACACTTTTGAGTCTAATTTCTCTTGGCTTTTCCCTTAAGAAATGAAACTTTTTAAATGAAAAAATGGTTTAAAATAATTTGGTGACTTCATCCTCAAAATAATAGTGTCCTCTGTTCACCCCCAAATTCAAAGCACTTGTTATTCCATGAGCACCAGCTGTTTCATTTTCCTGATGAGCAAAAGAGAATAAAGCTGATTTCTAAAATCATTTCAGAGATATCAGAAAATTGTTGTATGAATTGACAGATTTTTAATCAAATAATTAAGAGATGCCAGGGTGAGTTATGGATTATAGGCATAGTAGTAAGGGTCATTGTAAGAGAAAGATGACAATCTTCCCTTAACTATTTCTCATAGCTTTAATTTAATAATTAACCACAGTACAATTAAAATTGTATTCATGGTTCATAAGTTTTTTCAGTGAACACAGAAATAATATATGCCACTATGCTAGAAGTGTAAGGATCCTCATAAAGAAGCCAGCATCCAGAGTTTCCAAAGTTTATGTTCTATAATTACTCTTATGACATTTCCAGGCATTCTGTTAACTGTCTAATAATGAGAGATGATTCACTGCTACATTTCAGATCAGGTAATCCTAGAAAGCCAGAATAATATGAAATAATCCTTGACAGGCAACTGGATAAGTAAGAGGGCAAATCTGAACATTTTAAATTAATAGAAAGAGGAAAATTTATAGTGGCAGAATTTGAAAAGAAAAACGATAGGTATTAAAATGTGAAAAAGACCACACAAATCTCAAAAAAGTCAACTTCACAGGTAAGTGTGTACATTCTGATACAGAGAGTGATAACCGCTGTTTCTGTTGTTTCTGTTTGTCTGGCTCGAAGAGTAGGGCTTGGCAAACGCGTGAGGACCTGTGTCCCAGTAACAACCAGAACAGATGGTAGTGTGCCTTGGTGGAAAGAGCATGAATTTTAGTATCACAGAGTCCTCAACTCAAATCCTGAATTGGCCACTATTATCTTGGTGTCTTAAGAAGCTTATTTTATTTTCCTGAGCTTCTCTGTTTACTCTTTTGCAAAAGAGTCAGAACGATGCCCACCTCCTGGTATTTGGTTTGAGGATTAAGTGAGATCAAACACACAAAAGTGCTGTGACATAGTATTTGCCCAATAAATGTTAGTTTTTGCTTTGGTCAGCACCTTCCTCTCATGCTTCTCGGTGGGTCTTTAAAAATGGGCATTTCTCATGTCTAAGTGGTAGAAAATGTGAAATTTGGTAATACTCAAATAGCCTAATGCAATGATGGACAAATAATAAGCACTCACAATTTGTGAACTTATTGAGATTCTACAAACGCATTCCTTCTTGAAAGCAGAGAGATGGAGGTGGTGAATTCTAAAGACCCCTTCCTGGCTCGGAGATTAACGTGCTAGCAAGAAAGCTTTTCTCAGAAGCAACCACAATAAGAATCAGTTCATGATAAGGGGGGAAAGGGAATATTTTTCCTGGTCCTACCTCTAGTGTTTCTTTATGAAATACAATAGAGACAATCTCCTCAAAGCCCTTCCTGGAATCTTAAGCAAACTCTTCTTTCTAGACAAAAAAAAAAAAGTCCTATTTCCTCCAGTATTTCAGGACAGCTCATTCATCACTTCTTACTCGTTTGTTTCTTTACCATTAATTCTGATTCCATTGCCAATAAACCTTTGTAAATATTTAAAAGATAGCCCAGGTACAGAGTACACCGTGTCAGGTAGTAGCAATCCCCTTCTCCTCTTCCTAACGGCAAAAGCGAACAGCACACAGAGAGAGACCTGAGACTTAAGGAACAATTACTCCAGTGAAATGCTCTTCGGTATCCACCTGGGAGGGCAACCCTAAACTGCGAAGGTTAGAGGACAGCCATCGTGCTTTGAGACAAATGCCTACTGGCACTAAACTATGGCCAGAAAAATAAAAGAGCTCCTTTCAGTAACCAGTTAACAAGAAATTCAGGACTCTCAATGGATGTGAAGGCCTGTGTTTAAGCGAAACCACAGAATGCTGGTGCTCATTTCATTTTCTTCAGCTTTCTTAATAAACTTCTGTTTATGCTTCCTTGATGTTACCAACTCAGCCTTCGGGGTCTCGGTATGTTTTCCCACACTGCTGCACAGAAAAACCTCCAGCCATATAGATTTATGTAAAGCACTCTTTGTACACATCACTGTCTCTTGAAATCCTCCAACCAGAGCCCAACAACTGGGTACTTCAACAATAGAGGTGGCTTTACTAACTTGAGTAAAAAGGTATTCTTGAGTCCAGATAAAACTCAGGGTTCTTCATAAATAGCTGTGTAAGTTGGAAATTGCCATACATAAATTTCAAAGTAGTAAAAACCTAATTATTTATTATATATGTATACAAATACTTTGAAATCTAGAAATAACTTTAAATTTTAATTTCAAAGAGATGATTATAGCCGATTTTAGAAATGTCTTACATTTGTAAAGATCTGTAGCTGTCTGCCTTGTATAGTAACTCCTCTATAAATAACCACATATTTCTAACAAACCTTAAAATCAGGCTGTTCTTAATAAAATACTGACATTTTTCTTCAATAGTCTCTACTTCCGAGTCTTTTTGAAAAGCTGGTCAAAGACAGGAGCCATGTGCACATGTACGGATTTGATTCCATCTATACTCCTGCCCTAATTCTTGTGGCTTGGCCCCATTCCAGGTGCTCTGCCTCACTCTGTGGTTTATATTTGAGATCCCCTTTCCTGACTCATTGGATTCTCCTGATTGACAAACAGATTTAGACATGAAAACAGTTACCTGCTTGTGATTGGTTCCTACCAGCTGCACTGCCGTAGCACTTCTAAACCATGGCAAAGGGACCCCCTAGAGAAACTTCCTTTTCAGTTCAGTTTGTGAGTTTGTGTGCATGTGCTAGGAACTGCAGGTGAGGGGGGTCGGTGTGTGTTTGGTTTGGTTCACTTTTGTTTTGTGCTTGATTGTTTGATTCTTACCATTTGGAAGTCTTTATTGTTCACCAAGATATTCAGTAACTTCGGTGTATTCATGATGCATACATTTAATAAACTGAAATTTATATTCTTATTTTTATACCCTCAGATTAAATTTAAATAAAAACACACTGGATTTTAACTGTCTAGCATGCAAGAATTTTTTCCTTTTTATTGAATTTATTGGGGTGACACTGGCTAACAAAATTATTGGGTTTTAACTTTCTGAACTGATAGGCCTTTTAACTGAATTTATAGTCATCTTTAAAAAAAAAGAGGGTCGCTTTTTAATTTTTTTACTAATTTAATATGAAGCACTGTACTACTTTATTAGTACCTTAAAATGTTAGACTAGAAATAGTAAACAATTATTACATTTTTAGTAGTTTGTCTCAAAATGTCAATTGCAGTACGTGAACTATATCAAACTAGTTACAATACAAGCTACCACTTACATATTACAAACAATCGCAACTCCTGCAACACATCAGAATAAGAGATTAGGACTTTGCTATTTTAAAATTCCTGTAGAAATCAAATGTATTTTAAGTATCAGCTCTGATTATTTAATCAAACAACTTGCATTTTGCCCTGGCTAATTTTGAAGACTGATAATATTTTACTCATAAAAATAATTGCACACCTGTTGTGATGGAAACCTAGTTACACAAATGTTAATAGGAATGTAACTCTGCTCAAGCACCAGAGCACAAGTCTCTCAATACTATTACATGAAGAAACCTATTTTTAAAGTCATGGAAGTCATCTCATTTTAAACCTCATCTCTTCTATAGCCCCACAGAGGTATTTAAGAGTTAAAGCACATACAACAAATAGTTGGATATTAACTTGAAAGGGAACACCAGATAATGTCTACCAAACACAATGGATATGGAGTCCCTCCTTCCATTTCATGGCAGTTTCTTCTGCTTTATTCTACTCCCTGAACAAACCGTTTCAACGGTGCTGAGTCAGTTCTGTGAACCGTGTACTTTTCTCACTAGCTTACGGTCAGAGGAGAAAATAAAACGCAGGCCCACAAAGATATGCCCATCATGCACTCTTCTTTTCCCAGACCCTTTCAGCACTAGAGATCTTTTCCAGGACTCAGGTTCTCTGAGCTTTAGAAGGATGCTAGGCAGCCATGGAAGAGAGGACTCAGGCCTTCCCTTTGTGGCTTCTACCATTTTGTACAGACTTTCTAAGAGCTACCAACTTGTGTCTATTCAGTCCATTTCCAGTTGTAACCAACTCTTCAGTCCTGAAAAGGGGCTTGAGGAAAAGTAATCTGTCTGGAGTTAAACTAGCTAAATATTGAGCTCAGTTATACACATCTCTCATTGACTTCGGTAAGACTGGAGCCTTGCAATTGGCCTGGCCTCTTTAAGGTTATCTTTAAAAGTAATTTTATTCAAAATTACCTAAACTTTTGAACCCTATCCTTTAAAATGTCGGGTTCATTCTAATTTTATTTTGGTTACTGCAATACAAGTTTACAAGCAGAGTTCAAAAAAATGTGTGTATTTTTAAAATGACCTAAATTCTCTATAATTCTTTTTTTCAATAGTTTAATGCAGACATTTGAATTAAAGAGGAATCACAAATAAACGGAATAATTGCATCAAATTTCCTCAGTGCATTAAATATGCACTCAGTAGTAATTATCAACAGTAGCAACACATTTAAAAACGTAGAAAGTAATATACAATTTATGCCTACTTCAAGAGTCCTATTCATAAAAACACCATTTGGATGAAAATACACACATTTTATTAAGTGGTTAGCCTTACAATTTTTTTTTAAATTCAGACAAATGACCTAAATAGTAAGTATGTGGGAGGTCTAGTACTATGGGCCAGTTCTTAATGTGACATACACACCACGTGAGAGTTGGTCAGGAGCTGACTATAAAGTAATAAAATACCCAGGGCACACCCTGCCACCTAAGGTGCTAGGCACAGAACATTCCTGGTCCTACAAACAGCACTGGGATTAATTACTCTCCCACACACTTTTCTTCCAAGAATCAACTGTATATAAATATTATCACACAAGTATATTTTTAAATTATACATATGATTCAAACAAAAAAGGCTAAAGTGAAATAGAGCAAATCAATAATGGTACATAAAATTTTAAAATCTTTTTGTACTATTTTAAGTTTATTAAATTTTATGTATAACTTCCAATTAGAAAACAATAAATGCATATGTATTAAATCCTCACATATCATAAATGTTACACTAATGAAAATTCACAGCAACCGTATGTCCAGAAATGTTACACGTGAGAATCCTGTTTCAACAGCAACATTTCTAAGTTTCATCCACCACTATAATAAAAAGCCACAACCAGAATTATATGAAAAAAACTCTTCAAGCTTTTGGTTAGATAATTTGACTTGTACTTAAATCAGGTAATTTAAAAATACTACAAGTGCTTGGAAGGCAGATGATAGCTAAACTATCTGTGATAATGAAACGAGAATGAAGCTGACCAGGCCAGTGTTCATCAGGCCTAGCCTATAGGAAAAATGGAAGCTAACTCTCAGAAAATTGAATACCATCTTTGGCTGAGCATGGGTGACAATACTGATTTCTTAGGTTGCTATAACTTCTGCTCCAATGTATACACATCTAACCCTTTCCTATAAATACTTTGTGCTACAAAGGTAATTGACTGTTCAAGGTCCTTATGGCATATAACCAGATGCTCTTGCTCCTGTTCCTACTGGCAAACTGTTATTTACTGAGGACCTATTTTCTCAGTCACTTTACAGTCACTGACGATAATCCTGGCATGTATGGATTTTTTTCCCACTTTACAGGTTATAACGCTGAAAGTAATATTGGTTAAATAAATTACTCAGTTCATTCCATGGTTCAAACCCACATCTGATCAACTCTACCCCCCATGTTTGTTATGCCACAGTTCCAGGTCCAGGGAAGAAAATAACTTCTTTAAGCCAATAACTTCATCCAGAGTCTTCACAGAATCTTTGATCTTTTGAATGTGACTAATTTCCTTTGCAGTTGTCACTGACGAGTTAATTTATTGTCAAGGTAATTATGCCCTAGTCTATTTTAAGGTTCCAGCTCAGTGGTTCTCAAAGTGTGGCTCATGGACCCCTGGGAGTCGTAGGGAGCACTTCGAGGTGTCCCTGAGGTCAACACTGTTTCCATAATAATACTGAGGCATTAGCTGTATGTTTCAGTGTCGACACTGATGAATCAAAGGCAGGTGAATCCAGGCACTTCAGGGAAAACCATTGATAGCATTGGTTAAAATAATATAAGTTGAACTTACAAGGAAAAATTAGAAGTTTGGAAAAACTGCCATTGACATGAGCGTGAGCATGACAGTTTTAAAATACTTAAAAGATTTTTCTGATAAGTAGTGATAGTAATAAATGTAATTTTTGATGCTTATAATGAAAGGTGCCAACATAAGATCTGCATAACTCAGTAAATAATAAAATCTAAAAGACTGATGCATGATGTTACAAAATCATACATGGAATAAAAGATTCAAAGTTTAAGTTGGACCAATGGATTTTAATGTAAAAGCATTAAAAGTTCATTGATGTGGTTTCAGAGCCTACATTGGACTTAACCTTTAAGAAACTACACCTGTGAAATTTAGCTTATTATCAAAGAAGAATATTTACATTATATGGAAAGGCTGAAAGATATATTTCTTTTTTAACTACATATCAATATTGAGCCAGATTTTCTTCACATACTTAAATCAAAATACATCACAATAGATTGAACACTGAAGCAGGTAATAAGGGAGTCCCGTTGTCTTCCATTAAAACCACACATTAAAAAGATTTGCAAAAATGTGAAACAGCACCGCTTTTCTTGCAAAATTATTTTTAGTTTAGAAAATATAGTTGTTTTTCATCAAATTGATTTTTTATGTTAATAGTGGATTTAATATTATAAATTTTAAGCAAATTAATAAATATTTTTAATTTCGAATACAATAACTATTAATAGATGTAAGTCACATGAACAAAAGATTTGAGAGTCCTCCAAATATTTTAAGCGTCCTGAGATCAAAAAGTCTGAGAACTGCAGTTTTTTATTCTACCACTAAATATCTGCTGTTTCAAACACTAAACTTTGTTAAATGTCCATGACAAGTGCTCTTGCCTACCTCTATGGCATTTGTTGGTCCCCTGATCCAAACCACCCCCAACACTACTTATTTTCTGTCTAATCCTCTCAGCAAAATTCAGAAGCTAAGTAAGTAGTATTATCCATTTTCTTTTGTACAAATAAGGAAACTAATACCTTTCATTTTATTGCAAACTTACTTTC
This sequence comes from Macrotus californicus, assembly GCA_007922815.1. Classification (NCBI taxonomy): domain Eukaryota; kingdom Metazoa; phylum Chordata; class Mammalia; order Chiroptera; family Phyllostomidae; genus Macrotus; species Macrotus californicus. The sequence goes on along the minus strand of VMDR010038306.1, from coordinate 1,132 downwards.
CATCTTATTTTTAACCAGTTTTTAATTGGAAAAAAAACAATGCATACATATCATTTTAAAAGAAACTACAGTATGAACTATAAAGTACAAAACTTAAAAATCATGCCCGTCCCATAATCTTCATTTCCCACTGCATAGTCAGCTTCTGTGAACAGTTTATTAAATGTCCTCCCAACAATTTTCTGCTTTTGTATAATTATCTATACAAATGGGAACACACACACACACACACACACACACACACATACTCTCTTCAATTTTATTCAGTCACTTCTAACAGTTCCAGAGATGTTACTCTCATTAAGCCAACCATTCAGGTAATATGAAGAAGCTATGATAAGTCTCTGAATCAGTGACCGCATTTCTACCAATATAATGAATGCAGAGTAAGTCAGATTTAAGTGTATGTATGTCCTATGAGGTATATTCACTTAACACTCAGCTTTGCTTATTCCTTTATTGAGATAAAATGCTACTAAAAATGGGACTAAATTTACCACCCAAAATGTTGTGAAATCAGCATTCCAAGTTATGGAAGAAATTTCTGTCCATTTGCCCAAAAACATTTAACTCCCAGATTCCTATTGCTCTGCTGTTACTGTCATTGCACTATGAGTTCTACTCCAATCTACGGGTGAGGAGGGAGGGAGGACGGGAGGGAGGGAGGGATGGGTGGATGGATGGATGGATGGATGGATGGATGGATGGATGGATGGGTGGAGTGAGCTATGGATAGATGTCAAAGGCTATTTTCAGTTCTGGGTTTGTACACTAATACTGAAATAAAAATAATTTGTATTCAAAGGTTATGAGCTACTTGATAGAGAAAGGTTCTACCATCAGCCTGAATCTAACACACATCATTAAAGCTCCAGTATGTTTTCACTAATTCCACACAGGAGGATTACAGATGGCCTGCTAGCTACCATTTCCTGGTAAGCAATCTGAATGGCTTCCAGGAAATTGCTAATGACCTTCATTTTACTTAAAATCTAGGCTGCAATTAGTAATAGTTTTCTTCCCCATGCTGGTTACAATGTTTATTTTCATCACAGCAATCATCAAGAAAAGAGTAAAATGTCTTGTTTTTGAATTATATCAAAATGTATTCTCTTTATCTCAATATGTCACC
>VMDR010038305.1:0-10008 GCA_007922815.1 Macrotus californicus | reverse complement strand
GACCTGAAGTGCATTGTGGAGGGAGAAAGTAGGACTTGGTCCTATTATTACTTTAAAACTCCAAACCACATGGTTACTTTTAAGTTAGAATAAAATGCAGCATATTTGTGTGGGTTTTAATGTGTGAAGTGAAAGTATGACTCATTTTTGAAGACCACAGACATTATGGGGAAACAAAAATAAATCAAAGAAGCAGACTTAGTTACACAGTTTTAGGGTGGTGGACAGTGCTTCTTTCTCTCTTTCTTGTTCTCTCTTTCCCAATTACTTAGTTTTTACACTTTGCAAGTTACCTTTTCTGCCCAGATTTTAGAAAGTAGAGAGAAGGGTGAAGCTTCTAATTGGGGAGGAGCTTTCAAGGTGTCCCACTTGCTAAATAAAAAAATATGCTACATTTACACGATGGAATTCTATGCAGCAGAAAGAAGGAAGGAGCTTCAATACTTGTGACAGCATGGATGGAACTGGAGAGCACTGTGCTAAGTGAAATAAGCTAGGCAGTGAAAGAAAAATACCATATGATCTCACCTTTAACTGGAACCTAATCAACAAAACAAACAAGCAAGGAAAATATAACTGGAGACATTGAAATTAAAAACAAACTGACAGTAACCAGAGGGGAGGTGGGAGGGGGTAATGGAGGGAAAGGGGGCAAGAGTTTTCAGGAACAACTATAAAGGACACATGGACAAAACCAAGGGTGTGTGGGATCAGGGGTGGGAGGTGGGGATGGCTGGGGTGGGGAGGAGTGTGCGGGGGGGGGCGGTGAAAATGGAGACAACTGCACTGGAACAACAATAAAACATAGAATAATAAATAAATAAATAAAAATATTGATAAAATAATAATGAATTACTGGGTCAAAATAAAATTTAAATCAGATGCTGGATGTTTAGTTTAATAAGAACTGTTGACAGAACTTACTGGAAAAACATTCTCTAAGTTGGTAGCTTGCCTAGTCTTGTCAATACCATTTGTTCTGCAGAAGTTGTAAGGCCAGCAACTTGTGAGTAGAACCTGGAGGACCTTTTCCCACCAGGGCTCTTGGACCCCCCAAATTCAGATGTAAAAACTTTAGGAATTTAGGCTTTTCCTAACAAGTAATAGAGTAGGATTTTTAAAAATACACTGCTAAGAGTTAATAAGGTCATCTCGAAATTTAGGTTTTATACTGGACTTTGCTTTTATTCCATTAGTTCTAACCAGTAGAATTTGATCTTATGAAATCAACAAAAACATTGTGAATGGCTATAAAATAAATGTTTATTAGAGGTTTTTTGCTCTTAATATTTTTATTGTATTTTTCCATTACCCTTTAATCCCCTTATATCCCTCCTCCCCACAATCCCCACACTGCTGTCCATGTCCATGAGTCTTTTTTCCTTTTTACTCACTCCCTCTACCCCCTGACCTCCATGCCCCCTTAGCTGTCATCCTGCGCTCCATCTATGAGTCTGTCTCTATTTTGCTTGTTAGTTGAGTTTGTCCATTAGATTCCACATAGGAGTAAAATCATATGGTATTTTTCTTTCTCTGACTGGTTTATTTCACTTAGCATAATGTTCTCCAGGTCCACCCATACTGTTGCAAAGGGTAAAACTCTTTCATTTTTATGGCCAAGTAGTATTCCATTGTGTTAATGCCCCATTAGATTCATTGAGTAAATAGGCTCTGTGTTACAAATACAGCATTTTAGTAAATCCAGTAAAGAGGAACATCTCATTCACTTTGTACATCATGTGCAGTTCATATTTAATGACTGTGTGTTGAGGGCAATGTAGGCACTCCACAAATCCCTTCTTTCTGTGTGAACAAACCTTCTCCACCCCTCTGGTGGTGTCACATTCTCTCTTCGTCTTTGGCCTATGTCTTAACCCTTACCACTTATTACTTTTTCTCCAGCTTTTGAGCCTAAATTCTTTAGCTTAATGTGGGATATGATTTAAGATTATCCTGTTAAAATTGAAAACTTAAGGGGAAAAATAAAACTGGTATGTATTTTATTCATTTCACCTCAAGTCTAATAAAATTGAATTTTAATTATGTAATATTTAATTTGAGCATCACCTCTCATTTTCCTGTGAAAGTCTAAAATATGTTACAGTGTGGTTTTAACCATTTTTTGTAAAAATAAAACAAAACACCCTAACCTTTGTTTTATTTTCTCCTCTGCTGAGATTTTGAACTACAATTTAAACTTTTCGCTTAGTAATTTAATATTCTTTCCACACACATACATTGCTGTTGGTGATTCCTCTATGTGCCATCATTTGTCATGACTATTTCCCTCTCCATATCATCTACTCCACATTCTTGCCTCACACTTACTGTAGGGTCTAGGCAGTAAGTCTTCCTGTGGAATGCCTTCTGGTCTCCAAAGAGGTGGCCCTTTCTCGAGGGTCTCTTCCCTCTGCCCAGTGGTGGGATAATATCCAAGTTCTTTGGTCTCTGCTTCTTCTCTTTCCTTCTGCGGGCCATGGTGCAGGAATGAGTATAACCGCCCTCAAGAAGAGGGACAGATTGTGAAGGAAGAAAATACACAAGCAATATTAGATCAGATGGTGATTTGTGCTAGGAAGAAAAAAAGGTGATGAGGTTGGGATTTTCAGGTGGGTGGGAACCAGGGTGATCCTGGGAGGCCTCTGTGAGGGAATACCTGTGAGCTGACACATGACACATGACCTGCAAGGTGGGCATTCAAACTCTGAGGTAGGAACATGTTGGGGCTACTAAGGGTAGCAGCATCACTGGAACAGAATGGAGGGGTGAAGTGACTCCCAGGAGAGAAGGACAAGGAAGTGGCTGAGACCAGATCATGCAGGTCTTGTGGGCCATGATGATGAGGGAAATTTTTTTTTAACCTTCACCTGAGGATATTTTTTTCAGTTTTGCTTTTTTAGAGAGAGAGGACAGGAAAGAGAGATGAAGAGAAACGTTGATGTAAGAGAGAAACACCGATTGGTTACCTCCTATACATGACCCAACCCAAGATTGAACCCGCAACTTAGGCATGTGCCCTGACCAGGAATCAAATCCAAAACCTTTTGGTTACTGGATGATGCTCCAACTAACTAAGCCACACCAGCCAGGGTGAGGAGGGAGCATTTTAACCCCCATGGCATGGGGACTGTGGCAAAGTTTTGAGGATGGAAAGGGGAGGTGTTTTCTGTGTGTTAAAAACATCCCACTGTCCACCTTAAGAAACTAGCATTCAACACAAAGCAAACAGAAGGAACTTAGAGGGATTAGAGCAGAAATATAAGAAATAGAGAATAGAAAAACAGCAGAGAAAATTGATGAAACCAAAAGCTGGTTCTTTGAAGTAACCAGGAAAATAGATAAAACCTTTAGATTAAGAAAAAGAAAGAAAAATCAAATTACTAAAACAGAAATGAAAGAGGGGACATTATTGCCAATCTTAGAGAAGGAAAAATGGTTGTAAAGGCAGGCCATAATCCAAAATTAATCTTAGACTGTAATAAAGAACAAAAAGCACTTATTTGAGAAAAAAGAGCTGTCGCCTGGGAGACACAGATTCAGGTAGCCACCTAAATTGTGTTCTGCTGAGGAAAAGGGGAGGCTGCCTTTTACAGAGAACGTTCCCATCCAAGTTCCCGATTTTATATGAATGAGGGTTCAAAATCATGCAGTTCTAATTGGTTGGTATAAATGCAAACAAGGATACAATGTGTGCAGTTCTGATTGGGCAAGGCAGGATTCAGTCCACTGGTGGAAGGATGAACCCGTCCCTGCTCTGGTTGGCTCAGACAGCATAAACAAGCCCAGCACAGGGCTGGAAGCCGAGTTCAGTGTGAGGTCCTTCCCAGTGCAAAAAGTACATGAGGAGCCCCTGTAGGGATATGGTCCCTAGACCCTTATTATTCATAAAAATCCGGGCCCTTGGTTGACCATGGAGAGTCCATCTCAGATTGAATGTTTCTTCTCAGGGTCTGCAATACTGTAAACAGCTGTACCCTAGCACACTGGACAACCTGGATAAAACAGACCAGTTCCTAGAAAGACACCAACTACTACAACTGAGTCAAGGAGAAATAGAAAATCTCAACGGACCTGTGACCAGTCGAGGGACTTGAATTAGTGATGAAAACTTCCCACAGAGGAAAGCTCTGGACCTGCTGACTTCACTGGTGAAGGCTGCCACAAATTTGAAGGAGAATTAACACTAACCCCTCACAGACCTTTCACGAAATAGAACAGGAGGCAACAATTCTTAATTCATTCGGTGAGGCCAAAATTTCCCTGATACTAAAACCAAAAATGTCACAAAAACAGAAAACTGCAGAGCAATGTCTCATATGAATATAGATGCAAAATTTCTCAATAAAAACCCAGCGAAAGGAATGCAGCAGCTATTTAAAGGATTACACACCATGACAAAGTTAGATGCACCCCAGGAAGGCAGATTGGGGCAACACTCAAAACTCAATCCGTGTAAAGTCGGCCCTCGTCATCTGCAGATGCCACGTTTGTGTATCCAGTTGCTGACCAAGATTTATTTGTAGTCCCCAGGTCAATATTTGTAACACTTTCTTGGTCACTGACAGAAATGTTCAGAGTGGCTGAAATCTGAGTTATTGATGTGCCCATTTCCAGCTGAGGTCAAACAAGGCTATGCTCTGCCTCCCTGTTTATACTGTAAACTCCTTTTTAAAAGATTTTATTTATTTATTTTTTGAGAGAGGGGAAGGGAGGGAGACAGAGAGAGAGAGAGAAGCATCACTGTGTGGTTGCCTCTCGCATGCCCCTTACTGGGGACCTGGCCTGCAACCCAGGCAGGTGCCCTGACAGGGAATTGAACAAGTGACCCTTTGATTCACAGGCCAGCACTCAGCCCAATGAACCACATCAGCCAGGGCTGTAAACTCTTTAAAAAGTTATATTTTATTGAGTATGCTATGACAGTTGTCCCAATATTTCCCCCCTTTCCTCTCTACACCCATCCATCACCACCCCACTAGTTCGGGCAATCCCCTCACCTTTGTTCATGTCCGTGGGTCATGCATGTAAGTTCTTTGGCTACTCCATTTCCTATACTGTACTTTACATCCCCATGGCTATTCTGTAACTACCTATTTGTACTTCTTAATCCCTTAACTTCTTCACTCTTTTTCCTACATCACCTCCCATCTGGCAACCATCAAAACTCTCTACGTATCCATGATTCTGTCTCTATTCTTCTTGTTTACTTAGTTTGTCTTTCAGATTCAATGGTTCATAGATATTTATTTATTGCCTTTTTATTGTTCACAGTTTTGATCTTCTTTTTCTTAAATAAGTCACTTTAACATTTCATATAATAATGGCTTGGTGATGAATTCCTTTAGTTCTTTCTTGTCTGAGAAGCTTCTTATCTGCTCTTCGATTCTGAATGACAGCTTTGCTGGGTAGAGCAATCTTGGCTGTAGGTCCCCACCTTTCATGACTTTGAATATTTCTTGCCTATCCCTTCTAGCCTGCAAAGTTTCTTTTGAGAAATCAGCTGACAGTTTTATGGGAACTACCCTGTAGATAAATAACTTCTCTTGCTGCTTTTAAATTTCTCTTTTTATCTTTAACCTTTGATGTTTTAATTATGAGGTATCTTGGAGTGGGCCTCTTTGTATCCATCTTGATAGGACTCTCTGTGCATCCTGTACTTGCACATCTATTTCCTTCACCAAATTAGGGAAGTTTTATTTTATTATCTTTTCAAATAGATTGCCAGTTTCTTGCTCTTTCTTTTCTCCTTCTGGCACCTCTATGATGTGAATATTGGAGTGCCTGTAGTTGTCCCAGAGGCTTCTTACACTGTCCTCATGTTTTTGGATTCTTTTTTTTCTTCTTGCTATTCTGATTGGTTGTTTTTTGCTTCATTATATTCCAAATCATTGATTTGATTGTCGGCTTCATCCACTCTAATGTTGTTTCCCCATAAATTGTTCTTTATTTCAGTTAGTGTATCCTTTGTTTCTGACTGGATCTCTTTTATGCTGTTGAGGCTCACTAAGTTCCTTGAGCATCCTTATAACCAGTCTTTTGATCTCTGCATCTGATAGATTGCTTATCTCCATTTCATTTAGCTCTTTTTCTGGAGTTTTTATCTGTTCTTTCACTTGGACCATGTTTTTTTTTTTGTCTCCTCATTTTGACAGCCTGCCTTTGTTTGTTGCTATGTATTAGGTAGAGCTGCTATGACTCCTTTTCTTGGTAACATGGCCTAATGTAGTAGGTGTTCTGTAGGGTCCAGTGGCCCAGCCTCCCCTATCACCCAAGCTGGATACTCACAGTGCACCCTTTGTATGGGCTGAGTATACCCTTCTCTTGTAGTTGAACCTTGATTGCTGATGGCAGGTCAATGGGAGGGATCTACCCAGGCCAGTCAGCAGCAAGGACAGGCTGTGACCACTGACCGCCAACATCCACCCTGCATGGAGGATCAGCTGCTCAGGGGCAGGGTGGTGGTGCTCCAATGTGGTCTGTAGCTTTCCTCTGGGTATACAGGCTCTAGGGTTTCCTGGGTGGTGCAGGCCAAAGTCAGATCCCACCACACGTGTTCTGCCCAGGGACTTGCTGCGTGAGCTATAAAGCAATTAGGGATGGCTGCTACTTGTGCTGAGCTTGGAGGTTCCCAGGTGAAGCCAATTTGTGAGCCTGGGTTGGCTGCTGCAAGTGTTGGGCCTGGGGCCACTTAGCAAGTGGTATGGGGGCTGGGAGCTCACTGAGACCAGCTGTTGCTTGTTTGAGAGGATTTAGGAAATTGTGAAGCATGAGCCAAGATCAGCTGTTCATATGGAAAGCCACTGTTAACAGTTTGTGTGGGCCCATAAGTCTCTAGGGTGTGACAAACCCTGTGAGCCAGTTTGATGGAATCTCAGATATGGCACCTGCCTGCTGACTCTGCAGCTCTGTGGGCGGAGGGTTCAGAAAAGGTATAATGGCCTCTGCCCACCTTTCTGTCTGGAACAAAGCTGTCCCCCAGCTCTCGTCTTGATGGCAGACACTTCATGTGTTGCCGCTATTCAAAGCCGGGCAGGTCCATGATGTTCGTGCAGATGGAATAATATTCACAGAGCCATTGGGATGTCTGACATGCCTTTATTCACAGGTGGGCAAGCCACTCACACTGCAAGCTACATGTCTATCTGCCTGTCTCATGTCATGGCCCTTGCTCCCCAGCTTGGACCCATCGTGGCACCTGTCCCCTTGCATGTGTCTCCCATCATCGCCCCCAGTAGGGGGTCCCTACCTGTTTAAATACTAGAGGAGAACAAAGCAGGAAAACTGCCAGAACATTACATGACATAACATAATTCTGTACATGGGAGCCCACTTCCTGTTATGGGAACAGTTTATTGGACCTAGTCTCAAGGCCGTGAGAACACTCATTATCAGGCCTCTCCAAGGCTATGGGAACACTGCTTCCCTTAGCTACCCAGACACCTGGGTGAGGAAGCCAGACTGCCTCCACTTACCTACACGTCAGTTGCTCTCCGTATGCCACTGGTGCCTTTAAAGCTGCTACCCCAGTGCTGGAGCTCAGGGGGAGAGTCTGAATAAGTCCATGTGTGAGTTCTTTAAGAGAAACTGCTTGGGACTCCAGAAGTTTCTTTCAGCAACTGAATCCCCACTGGTTTTTGCAGGCAGGAGTTATAGGGACTTATCATCCAGGCACTGGAAACCTGGGCTTGGGGCCTGGAACTCCTCACTCCTGAGATATACCTCCCAAACTTTTATCCACCACATATGGGTGTGGGACCAGCTCATTCAGCATCTCCACATCTCTGCCTTTCCTACCAGTCTGGATAGATGTGGTTTCTTTAATTCTGTAGTTGTCAGACTTCCGTTCAACTTGATTTCTGATGTTTCTGAGTGGTGGTTGTTCTATAGTTTAGTTGTAATTTTAATGTGGTTGTATGAGGAAGTTAGCCATGTTTACCTACACCTCCATCCTGACCATCTGTAAACTCTTTTTGGAAGTCTACTTAGTGCCACATTTGAAGCATTTATGTGCTTAAAATGATTTTTTTGGTTAGTGACTTTGCTATTTAAAATGACCACAACTATAGTGCTGAAGTGTTGCTTAGTGTTTCCTTTTTTTAAAAAATTTCATTCATTGATTTTCAAAGAGAGAGGAAAGGAGAGAGAGAAAAACATTGATTTTTTTTTGTTCCACTTATTTATGCATTCATTGGTTGATTCTTGTAGTATGTGCCCTGACCAGGCATCGAACCTACAACTTTGGCGAATCAGGAAGATACCCTAACCAACTGAGCTACTTGGACAGGACTGCATAGTGTTTCTAAGTATAAGAGGGCCATGATGTACCTTGTGGAGAAAATACTATGTTAGATAAACCTCATTAAGGAATGAGTTATGTGCTAGTCACCAAGAATACATTGTTAATGAATCAACACTATAAATAAGGTGTCTTTAAACAGTGTGTGAATGAAAAGAGGGCTCTATAATAATAAATCAGTGACCAAAAGTAACCTTACAGGGTTATCTGATCATAAATTCCTAATGGGCAGGTCATGGTGGGTGGTCATGCCCCAGGTGTGAAAGGTCTCTTTGCCTTAAGCAAGCCCGCTCCATTGCTACTGGACATCTAAGTCAACACACCTTTGAAATGCCTTTGTAATCCTCTTTTTCAGACCCCTCAGCGGTGAGACCACCCTCAAGGGAGCATATAATCAGGTTAACTATCCTGTAACCCAATCCCCAACTTGCTTTCTACCACCTTTATATAATCTTTCTTAGTTTCTGCCTTAATTCCAATTCCAATGTATAAAGAGAAATTGCAAAACTGTCATTCTCTGGAGCATTTGAGATCTTGCTTCCTTCAATGTCATTAGTTTGGCTCAATAAACAAAAATTCTCTACAGGCTTAGGATAACACTTGTTGCCATTTTTATATCAACAAGTATTACCCTAAAAATAAAAGTCTAAGTGAGATACCACGAGCATTTATTTGAGGTCCAAAAGAATAGCTATTCGGGAAACACTGATTTAGGCAAAAACCAAAATAGTGAAGGCAAGGGGTATTTATGAGAAAGGGAAGGGGAAGAATTACACGAAGAGAAAAAAGGAACTTATTTTGATAGATAAGTTCAGATAAATTGACAGAGTGATGCTAATTCTAAAGAATGTCTTCAATTTTCAGTCCAATAGTTGTAATATCTACTGTGTTATCTTTCCAAACAGTTCTTTGGGATATAATGCTTCTTTAAGCCCAGTCTAAAGGTAATTTTTTTTATTATTAAGGTATTTTTTACTGATTATGCTATTAAAGTTTTCCCAATTTTCCTCCTTTACCCCCCCTCCACCCTGCACCCCCAACCCTCCAGCATTCTATCCCACTTAGTTCATGTCCATGGGTTATAAATACAAGTTCTTTGAGTTCTCTGTTTCCTATACCATTTTTTATCTCTTCCCATCTATTTTATGCCTACTAATTATTCTTCTTCTTCCCTGTACCTTTCCCCCCCATTCCTCTCTTCCCCTTCCCCACTGAAATCCCTCCATGTGATGTCCATTTCTCTGATTCTATTCCCATTCTACTTGTTTGCTTAGTTTTTGTTTTCATTGTTTTTCTTTTTTTAGGTTGTTTTTAGGGTATTTTTAGGTTTTTAGTTCTGAGTTTGTTGTCATTTAACTGTTCATATTTTTCTTCTTTTTTTAAAAAATATTTTATTGATTATGCCATTACAGTTGTCCCACCCCCTTTATTCCCCTCCACCCTGCACACCACTTCCACACACATTTAGTTAATGTCCATAAATCATATATACGAGTTCTTTGGCTTCTACATTTCCTATACTATTCTTAACCTCCCCCTGTCTGTCTTCTACCTACCATTTATGCTTCTTATTCCCTGTGCCTATTCCCCCTCTCTCCCCACCCACTTTCCTGATGATAACCCTCCATATGATCTCCATTTCTATGATTCTGTTCCTGTTCTAGTTGTTTGCTTAGTTTGTTTTTGTTTTTGTTTTAGGTTCAATTGTTAAT
>VMDR010038304.1:0-10007 GCA_007922815.1 Macrotus californicus | reverse complement strand
AATCATGATATATATATCATGCACCATACCTACCACGTGCTGGGTAATAAGAAAAAATAATGGTAGAATATTTTTATTATCTCTTTGTAAAAATATTTTAATCCTTTTCTGTAGCTCAAGAACTAGGTAATAATGGCCTTGGATGTTTTAAGAGTGAAATAACTTCAAAATCACTAGTTGATGGTGTTTAATTTGTTATTAGCTTTATTTTGTCCATATTTAATTATATAGTAAACTCTATGGTATTCTGATACCTACATGATGTATACAATATAAAAAAATGCATATTTTCCACTCCATGCAAAAGCTACTTAGTGAAAGTAAACTCCCGATGGGGGGTCATTTCAGCCAATCTGTGCGCACTTCACATGCTCATTGGCATTTGTCATTTGTGTTCCCTAGGAAGTCCTGGCTGAGCAAGGTCGGAAGCCCCAGTTCTCGCATTGACCACACGGACTTCTCCAACGAGAAAACCATCTCTAAACTGGAATATTCTGATTTCAGCATTCGATACTGACAGGAATGAAAACGGGTGTGTTCCTGCCGCACAGTAGACACTATGTATCCTTAGGTCTGGTGCTAGGGTAGTAGTAGCAGAGTAGGGTAAAAAAAGCGACTCGGTTCTGAAAGCTACAACATCATATGTATTACTAAAACGTCCGACCCCGAAATAGTGTCATTCAACTATGTTTTCAACCAAAAAAAAAAATAAGTGTCCTAAAATTTAAAAATGTCATCATAAAGTATTTAATATGAATAGTTAATTTAAACTTGCTTCATGGAAACTAATTCTAATGAATGTTACAGTATACCTGTGATTTGGCTAGGCTAGACATAAATAAATAAAATTAACCATTTAAAAATTATTCTAGGTACTGTGGTCTGAATTGAACTCTAAAACCTTCCAGATGATTTGTTATTAAAGTTGAGTAATTAAAATTACTCAAAAAGAATCAGTAGTTAGATATAAATGTATATTGTACCCAGTATAATCATAAAATAATATCAACAAAGAGTTAAATTTTTAAGTTCTGCGAATAAGATTCAGTACTTGGGCTAGAGCTCCCTGATGCATTCTGTGCGCTTCCTGTTCTGTACAGCGACAGAGGAGACGTGTCGGCTGAGGAGCACCTGCCGTTCAGCATAGCGAGCAGCAAAGTTTGTGCCGGCAACCATCCGTGATTGGTAACCAGACAAGGAACCAATGGAGGGTCTAAATAAATTATATCGTTTCCTAAACTTAGCCTATCATGCAAATGATTTTTAAAGCAACAGTATTTTAAGGGAAAGTTTCATTTCTATACCATAGAATTACACAATTGAGAAAGGAAGAACTTTAATTCAAAATACTGGGGAATTTCAAAAGGGTATATACTTGCATATATCCTTCATTAAAATAGAATTTTACCTGGAATTTAATACATAAAGAAAGTGAAAAAGCACAACCAGCATGAGTGAAATGGGGATGGGGTTCCTGGAACCCGGCACACCTGGTCTCATTTTCCTCTTGCATCGTGTCCTCTGGACAACTTCAAGTTTCTTGGGAATACAGGTTAGAAACCACCATCCTATCTCTGGAAGAAGTTTCCACTGCCACACTCCAGAGCATGGAGAAAGAGTGCAGGCCTCTCCCCTCTACCTGCTGCAAGATCAGAACTGAGAAAAGGAGGAAGGGCTGGCCAACTTTGTTCATTTGGAAGGTTAACTCAATGGATGATGGTAACATTGATATCAAATACATATACAACACAACAGTAGGAGATGACAAAGATATTTTGTAAAACTTTCCAAACACACTTAAAATAAAGCAATAAAGAGCTTCCCCATTACTTTAATACCACCCTCATATTAAGTATGACGTGTCAAATATTGCACAGAGAACCTACTGTGACCCTCATTTGTGCCCTTGTAGTTCCCTACTCCGGGTTCAAGGGAGTCAGGTAAGTCTCGTTCCCTTACCTCGGGGAGGGTTTTGGTGCCAGATACCCTGAAGACAACTTTCCTTCCAAGGTTTTATTTTACAGAGTGCATTATGTTGTGAGTTGATAAGAAAGGTAAATAAAGGCCTTTAGTGGGTAAAAGAAAAGCAGAAGTGACAAGAGCCAAAGAAACAAGGATATTGTCTTAAACTTTGGAAAGGGACCAAAGGCCATGGATTTCCCAAGTGATGGAGACCTGCACCTTTCTCCTCAGCAGCACATCTGGGGGAGGGTCAAACCTGAGAGGGGAGCAGCTGTGGTACATCTAGGAAAGCGGACTCCCAGCCCCAGGGGCTCCCGGCTCTAGCCAGATTCCTGCTCCCAAAAGTGCTGCAACGTGTCTGGTTACAAAGGACCGTGGCGGTTTGGACAGTAGTCATGGTAACAGGTATGGACTGGAGACCAGAGAAGTCTTTCCCAAATGTTCTCTCTGCATACGGACCTTTACCTGTCCTCCCGAGATGGGGCAAAGTACCAGAGTGACAGATCTAACTGCCCTACCTGTCTGGGAGGCTTGAAGCAGGCTCAACTTGATTTAGAGAAAATAGACATTTCTTGCAAACTCAAGTTTGAAAAAAGTCTGTCTCTTTATACATTAAAAAGGGTAAGTGATTTTAGAAAAAATATGATCACAGATGTGCCACCAACCTGTCGCTTTGTATTACCTGGGTATCCTCCGACAGCACCCTTCCCAGCTCCTGTTGTAAGAAAATCACACTTGGCTGGCACCATGTTCTAATTGCATGAACAACCACATCAGTCAGGGCTGCTTAATGATTAATATATAACTAAATTCTATTACTGAATGAAAAATGTAAATAATGATTAAAAGTAGGTGTTCATGAATGGGTAGAAAGCAAGAGGAAAAAAAGCAATCCTTAAAATTTTACATTTTAACATTAATATTTCAAACTTCAGATAGAACTTACACAAAGAATTTTTAATTTACATAATTTTGAAACATTTAGTTTCGTCAGAATTAGATATTTTTAAAAAAGAGTAATATTAAGCAAAAGGTTGTTTCTACTTCAGTGACTATCAGCCAGGAGCCCCCATACTCCACACCCTTCCCTGGAAGCAGCATGCCAGAATATGGAAGCATGATTTATAAAAGCATACTTTATTATTTTCACATTTATATTAAAATGACTGCCTTTTAAAACTGGCATTAAAAGAGGTGTGTAGATGAGAGTAACAGAATAGAAAGCCCAGAAATAAACACTTGCCTATATGTATGGCAATTAATCTGTAACAAAGGAGGCAAGAACATACAGTGGGGCAAGACAGTCTCTTTAATGAGTGGTATTGGGAAAAACTGGGTAGACACATGCATAAGAATGAAACTGGATCACTTTCTCATATACAAGAATAAACTCAAAATGGACTAAAGACATACATGTAAGACCTAAAACCATAAAGCTCCCAGAAGAAAATATAGTCAGTATGCTCTTTGACATAGCTCTTAGTATTTTTTTTTATGTCTCTTTGGGCAAGGGAAACAAAATAAAAAATAAACACATGGGACTACATTAAACTAAAATGTTTTTACACAGCAAAGAAAACCATCAATGAAATGAAAAGAACCTACTCAATGGGAGAATATATTTGCCAATGATACATTCAATAAAGGGTTAATATCTAAAATATATAAGGAATTTATACAACTTAACACATACACAAAGAAAAAAAGAAACTCCAAATAATCTAATTTTTAAGAAATGGACAGATGACCTGAATAGACATTTCTCCAAAGAGGACTCACATGTGGCTGATAGATAGATGAAAAGATGCTCGACATCACTAATAATCAGAGAAATGGCAAATTAAAACCACAATGAGACATCACCTCACACCTGTCAGAATATCATCACTAAACCAACAAACAGGTGTTGGTGAGGACATGGAGAAAAGGGAGCCCTCACAGACTGCTGGTGGGAATGTAAATAGGTGTAGCCACTGTGGAAAACAGTGTGGAGGTTTCTCAAAAAAGTAAAAATAGAACTAATATGACCCAGCAATTCCACTTCTGGGTATTTATGCCAAAAAATCCAAACACTAATTCAAAAGAAATATGCACCTCTATGTTCATTGCAGCGTTACTTAACAATAGCCAAGATTGCAACCTAAGCATCCATTGACAGACAGTTGGATGAAGAAGATGGTGGTACGTTTATACAGTAGAATATTACTCCATCATGAAAAAGAATGAAATCTTGCCATTTGTGACAACATCGATGGACCTAGAGAGCATTCTGCTAAGTAAAATAAGTCATACAGAGGAAGACAAATACCATAATGTTTCACTTATATGTGGAAACTAAAAAACTAAATAAACAGAAACATAGATACAGAGAAAAGATTGATGGTTGCCAGATGGGAGCGGGGTAGAGAGGATGGGGGAAAAGGCGAAGCAATTAAGAAATACAGATGGCCAGTTACAAAAACACGCATGGGGTGTAAACCACAGCACAGGGAATATAGTCAGTAATATTATAATAACTGTGTGGTGTCATGTGGGTACTGGACTTACCGGGGGTGATCACCTCATAGTTACATAAATGTCTCATCACTATGTTGTATACCTGACACTAACATGATTTGTATGTCAACTGTAATTGAAAGATTTTTTTTATTTAAAAAATTTTTCATGAAAAAAAAAAGCCTATCTTTTTAAAAAGCTGACTCAAGAATACTCAATAGAATTTTCTTGGCTGGAGGGAAGATGCAAATGACAGACTCTCTACCAGGTTGGGGACACAGAAGCAACAGGGGTGTGCGAGAGACGTGGAGTTTCTCTGTTAGGAAGGGTATGGGCTTCTGGAGTCTAGAAGCAGCAATCCAGATGTCATCCAAGACTGGGAATACCCTGCAGCCTGAGGAACGCTTGTGCTTCCCAGGCAGGTACTGTGCTAACTAAGCAGAGAAGCGCCGAAGGAGGGAGCTCATGGTGGCGGGGTGGGGTGGGGGGCGGAGGGGGGTAGGAGGGAAGGGAGAGAATTGTGAGTTTGACCTGGCTTGAACCTGGTCACCATTTTTACAACTAAATATTTTCAACTCTGTCTACCAAAGAGAATTTTCAGAAACATGTATCTCTATACTCATAATTAATGACAGAAAAACAGAATCCACTTCCCAAAATTAGCTTGTATTTGGAAGTATGTAGTCCACAAATATGTTTCATACAGTAGCTCTCCATGACCTCCATTAATATAGAATGTTCACTACCTGGTTAAAAGGAAAAGATTTTCAAGTCTGGAACTAACTTCAGGAACTTAAAATAGCACAGTATGGTAGAAAAAGTTCTGGTCTAGAAATCAGAAGATCTGCTTTCTGATTCCTAGAATCACCTATTAATTTGCTGAGTGCCTCGGTGTCCTCAATGGCAAAGTCAAAAAAAATCCAAATTCAACTCAAGCTTCTGAACTCGAACTGAGTACCTACTGAGCCACGCCTGCAGATAGATAAAATAAATAAATGGACAACTCAATCAAAAGATAGGCAATGCAAACTCAAAACACATACTGGTTTTCTATTTAATTCCAATTTCAGGCTATAAATCTTAACTTTTGGTTGGGAAATAAGTTAAAAAAAAAGAATTTGTATTGCATCAGGACTTCTGCAGGATTCCAGTAAGCCAGATGCCTCCCAGGAGGTAGCAACAGGATAGCTGCAGAAGGGCCGTGAGAAAGGGCAGGTGAAGGCCCTCCTCCCTGCTCCAGTCAGAGTAGCCCTGTTCTCATCTCTTTCACATGATCAGGATGCTCCCTAAGACATCTTTTGAGAAGAATTCTGCCTTAAAGAAACAAACAAAAACAAGCAACAACAAAGACACTGAGTATCTGGAGTCTTGTTTTCTAAATTTCTATAAATGCTAAACTCAAGTGTCTTTGCTATTCTCTTGATTGCTTCTGTCAAGCCAGTGTGGTATCTCTACCTTACCTTTGTGCATTTGCATGTGAAACATTCATATTCTGTGAAAAGTATATGTGAAATTCCTCATATAATCCAAACATATGCTGATTATAAGAGACACGTAAGGTGACAAAAAATTTCCGCTATCACTCAGAACATAGTGACAAGCACTGGGCTTAACCTCCCATGGTAAATAGCTGGAACACTGGGCAAAATACATGAACAACTGTTTTCAGGCATTGGACAACAGGTAGTACAGGACCCTGATCCCTAAAAAAAGGGAAACAAATGAAGTGAGCTCTCTAATTGCTGCATTTTTCTGCCGAGAGGCAATTTCCAGACTGCAGGAACAGGAAAGGGGAATCCAAACAGTGTCTGAGGCAGAGAGTGTTGTTTCGGGAAGCTAAGGTACATGTGACGGGTGGCTACCGTGTTGGCTGGTACAGCTCTAGATTCACGGGGGAAAAAATGGAAACATCCACTGAAATTGAACAGCATTTGTCTGTCTCTAGCTGGTAAAATTTTGTTTTATTTATATCTATGTTCACCAAACTTTTACATAGTAAGCGTGTATTCTTTTTATAATATTTTAAAAACATTATAATATGAATATATTAAATTCCTAATATGAAATAAGAGGTGGTAATTTCACCAGAAAATTTTTATTTATTTACTTTTCTCCTTTACCCAAGGACATGCCCACTGATCTTAGAGAGAGGGGAAGGGAGTTACAGAAGGAGAGAAACATCATTTGGTGCCTCCCGTACAAGCCCTGACTGGGAATCAAACCCACAACCTTTGGTTTACAGGACGATGCTGCAACCAACAGAGCCACACTGGCCAGGGCCGCCAGAAACTGTTTACAATTAAAATCTCATAATAGAGAAACTGAATTAGCAGTTAATGCTTAAAAGTTGTGTTTTCCTCTGGATACAGATTTCTATGTTAACAAAGAGTGTAGCAATAGAAACCTCATTTTAATTTAAGGAAATTAGCTTTAAGTTTTCGTGTTCAAGTGACACCAATGGTTTCTTTACAGCAGTAACGTTTTGTCGGCCTGTGCTGAATCCAGGCAGGGTTATCTATAAGAAGTACAAGAAAAGGCATGCCGACTCAGAGATATCATGGGTTACTCTGAAAATATAAAAATCAGTTAAATGTTGAAACTTTCAGTCATTTGCCTAATTGTCTATTATAATTTTAAAAGGGAAAGAGCTTTGAATTTATGGTGGCATACAATTTAACAAATATTTTAATAAAATAGAAAACAAAATTAGTTTAACGGGCCTAAGTTAAGATGAGTCTGATATTTAAATTAGATTTTTAGAAAATTGAGAGAATATACTGTAAATTCTTCCAGTCTGTCTGTGACCTCCTCATCATCCTGCCTTCCTATCAATTTGCTTCAGTGTAGCAACAGTAAGCCTCTTAATGGGCCCCATTAGTGCCTACAATGTGCAGTCTGAATAATACATCTGAGACCTCAGCATTCTGGTATCTGGGCTGAAGCTTAACTCTGCTTTTAAAAAGAATGTCAATGTCCCATTCATTTTATTGTTTCACCCATTGTTTGAAAACAGAGTGGGGGGAAGAAACATGAGCTATTTTCAAATGTCATCAAATGTGGGCAATTCTGAATGTTTAGAGCTGTCGGTCCATAGCACGTCACGGGGCTTTAACTCAGCATCCGGTGAACACATGGACCTCTGGCAGTCCTCAGTTGCAACTCTTCACTAATACAAGTATAAATTCAACCAGTACATCCTTTAGTAGAAAACGTTTGGCTAAATTTGAAATATAAACATTGTCCACAGACAAAGTTTGGGTGTACTAAATGGTATTTGCATCACCAAATTTGACAACATCACTTTGAGATATGACAGAAGAGATCATTTTAATGCAAATCATTTCTTTCCCAACCAAGATGTGCATTGTTTTTGAAGTGCTGGCTGTCCCTGAGTAGCCCACAACTTGACTAGGAAACAAGACATTCACAAACACAAATCTAGAGTAAAATTCCCAGGTAATAAGCCAATGATGTCATGGTACTGTAGGATGTACTGTGTTAGTCCTAAAATTCAGGCCTGCCTCCAATTGTCCGTTCTCTTCTCCACTCATGCCCACAGAAAAGATCTCCTAGCTTAACCACCCTCCTTCCAAGGGACCAGATGCACTTCCTGCTTATCCCTAAATAGCAAGTTTCTGTTTCCCTGACAGCCTGCAACATTATTCAGACAAGCCAATCACATCCTCCAGGGGAAAGCAGGAGTGACCTCATCCTCTAGACACTGCGAAGCCTGCCTCCCACAGCCTCTGGTTGTTCATTCTGTTCTTGGGTGGCCCTGCATAGCACAGTGTCCTACTGTCCTTGGCTGTGAATGTATGTGGCTAATAAACTGCTGCCAGTCGCATCTGCCCAGTGTTGGGTGTCATGTGTCCCGCCACCCCCATAATCCTAGGCAGGAACCTCTCCCTCATCAGCGGGGTGAATAGGTGGTGGTTAGAATAGGCCATATTTCTCAACACTATAAAAGGTCCAGTTCTAGAAAAAGATCCTTATAGTGGCTGGCTATAAAGGTGTTGCAAAGTAGATTGTTCTCTCAGAGGTGTCCAGCCTTTGGATGTCTGTGGGCCACACTGGAAGAAGAGGAGTTGTCTTGGCCACACATTAAAGACACACACACTAACGAAAAGTGATGAGCAAATAAAAGGTTTTAAGTAAATTTATGATTTTGTGTTGGGTCGCATTCATAGCCATCCTGGGCCACATGTGGCCTGCATGCTGTGGGTTGGACACCCCTGGGAGAGAATGGTATTAAGGATTTGGTTTTGTATGTGGCTTTGGTCTTATTCTGGGATTCTCTGCAGAAGGAGCACATAGACAAAAAATGATACCAAATAGCAAAGTACTGACTTCATTAACTGAACAAGGATCCGGTTTAACAATGGAGAACTCAAGAGGCAGATTTCATAAACTGAGTTAGGGTGGGAGGCCAGTGTGAGCCTTCTTACTTCCTATACACCATGCCTTAAATTCTATACACTTTTTCCAAATAGCTGTGTGGTCATGGATGATTGGTCCATCAACTCTATCCAGCTGCAGATAGAACAGAGCGGGTTGAGAAGGCCAGGCCAGCTGAGATAGAGAGGGCAGGGGTGTGCACATCCCTAACCTTTAATGCAATGAGCTCACCCTCAAGTGAAATGGTCCTCATCAGTGCCCATTTCTGAGAGTCTGCTGAACGAGTTTTTCTCCAGTGCAGTGAAAGTGGGTGGAGAGAGAGATGCCAGAAATGAAGCAATGGTTTCTTCTAACCCAAGAACTAAGGCGAGCTGGCGTAGCAGGTATAGTGGTCAGCAGAGCTGCCTTCCAAGAACTAAGGCAAAAATGAATTCCTTCCTCCAAATAGGAGGGAAAGCACTTCACATAAGTATAACTGTATCTGCAAACAGAGTAATACAGGACGAACAGATAGTTTGGACAAGAGGAGCCAAACTGTGGAGCTGTGAGGCCCATGGAGCCAGTGTTAAGACTGAGACTTACGCCTTTTGAGAGTGTGAGGTCTGAAGCCAGAGGGGGCTGAGAAACTACCTGAGGAAAAATGCAGTCTGATGAAAATCATGAAGTCTTCCTTATTTAAACAATAAGGTCACAGGACATCCCAATGAGTCCAGTCTCTCTGTAACTGTCAGTGAAAAGTTCCAGAAGCAGGGAGAAACCAGTGGGCTGGCAGGCAAAGAGCAGGGACTGGATAAAACGGACCAGATGCTTTTGTCAGTCATTCAGGAAACATGTGCTGAGAATCTGCCAGATGCCAACCACTGTGCTTGGGGCTCGGCACACAGACAGGTATGAGACAATCTCAGCTTTTCAGACGTGTGTATTCTGATGAATGCCGATAGGTAACAAGTGACTGAGTACCTGTCATGTGCCAGGGAGTCTTACAGACCATTTTACTTTAGCCTCACAAAAACTCCCTAAGAAAAGCAGGTACAATAATCATTACCTCTTTACAGATGTGGACATCAAGGTTCAGAAAGATAAAACTTGCTCCAAGCCATGTTGCTAAGAAGTGGTTTCAACTCCAGGGGGTGTATAGTCTGTGCTATATGTCC
>VMDR010038303.1:0-10016 GCA_007922815.1 Macrotus californicus | reverse complement strand
AAAATAAATAGACTTGACCTGATGTATAAGTGGGATATTTTTGTAATATGTTTCCCTACAATATTCTGAATGTTGGAAGTACTTTATCATAAAATATTTACATATCATTAACTCTGCCAGCCTATAAAAGAGCATGACCCTGGGCATACAGAACTCAGGGAAGAACTGGCTAAGGACCTCAGAAGGTTAGAATATGGGCCCCTGATATACTAGGTTTGTGGGTTCAATCCTTGGTCAAGGCACATACAAGAATCAACCAATGAATGCATAAATAAGTGGAACAACAAATCGATGTTTCTCTCTCCCTCTCTCTCCCTCTCTCTCTCTAAAGTAAAGAGAGAGAGAGAGAGAGAGAGAGATCAGAACTGGGGAAGAGGTGATCCTTCTGTAAAAGTAAAAAACTGAAAGTTACAGAGACTTTATGGAGGAGGGCTTAGGTCTGGAATTGTAACATTCAGTTCCCTCAGCAGAAGCAGAGCCCAACTGAGGCACCTATTTCATTGTTGGGCTTGGGGTTGCATTAAAGTAAATGTCATCATCCCAGCATCCAATGGGGCTTTAGGAGATGCCCTTTCTGCCCCTGTGCCCAGTGCCTTCTCTTCATCTGGTACCCTCTGCACAGCAATAAAGGGCCTCCCCTCTGCAAAGCTGGGCAAACAAGAAATCAGCTCCCCATCTCCAGGTGAGAGGCAACCAGGACACCTAACTCAAGAGCAGAGCTCACTGGGCAGGATGCAGGAGGATAACAGGATGACATTCAGTTCCTCCTGGCACCCTCCCCCTCCTTTCATTCCCCCCACTAGGAAGGCCCAGGATGCCACTAAAAACATTTACATCTTCCAGCCCAATCTACCTGACTGTCCCCCTTCCCCCACCAGGAAATGGGGGCAAGTCTTCATACTTTTCAATATTTTTCTGGCTTAAAACTTTGTTTAACCCTCAAAAAGTGTCTTGTAAAACATCTTACATTTTTACATTGTAACTTGGTAACATTACTAAAAATGCAAATTTAATAGACCCATTAAAATCACAAATTGATCCTTGTTTAACCAAATCTCCCTAAGTCATCACTCAAACACGTGACCAAATGAAATGAAATGGAAAAAATCTTCTTAGTAGTTCATTTTACATCACAAATCAAAACACAGTATTTAAAGTCACAGAGACTATTTATTACCCCCAAATCAAAACTCTGTGTGGCTCTAATGTTTATTGAGCACTTATTTATGCCAGGACTGCGGGAGTTGCTATAGACACAGAGACGAGTAAGCTACAGTCTGTCCTCTCAAGAATTTGCTACCCATACCTATGAAAGGCTGTTCTCATGCAGCGTGTAGCCTTTAAATGCACTTGAAAGACCACATAAACAGTATCATTTGAATTTATAAATGGAAATCAGCTATTTGTATGATTGGGTTGAATTGAATGGTCCCATAATTGTATCTTTTACATTTTTGTTATAATTACTTTCCTGGCCTGTACTGAATAGAACCCAACCTTCAACAGAGTAGCAGTGAGTCCGGAATGTACTTCAAATTGATTAAAGAACTGTAATTGCCACTTACAGGAAAGCAGAGTTTTTTGCAGCTACAAATATCGGTAAGTGTCTAGCCACCAATCATTCACTATTACCTAAATGATGAAGGTTATGGACAGGGTAATGTACAAGGATGGCTGAAACACTTGATCTGCTGCAAATTCAGTAAAACAGAGGTCAAGCTAATAAATGTATCCAGGAATTAAGTATGGGTTAATTTTCCCCCATTGAGAATTTTATAGTCCTGGAGTCAATAGCCCATTAATGTCAAACACTGTCCTATAAGCCAGTAACTGAGCATTAATGAACTATACCTCTTATTTTAAAATCCATGTGTAGATATAATTTATATAAAAGTACAAAATGCTCCGGATACAATGGCCCAAGACATGCATTATATCACTGAAAATAATACAAAAGTGTCCAAAATCACAACATAGTACCTTCTTATACCAGGAATGTTTACTGCTTCTTTCGGAAGCCAAACAAACCTAATGATTACAATTTTTCAGGAGGACCTTATATATGTTCTCTCCCAATTGATGTAAGTAACCCTTCTACAACACCCCCAGTAAATGGTTATTTAATGTCTGCTACAATAAAAGAGACCTCTAAAAGTAGCCTTTTATGTCACCTAGCTCCTGAAACTTTTCATTCACTTTGCAGTGAATGGTGAGGGTGAAATATTTAGAATTAAGAGCCAGAAGAAAACCTGGATGTGAATCTCATACTAGTGATGTGCTCTTGGGCACAATTCTTAGCCTCTGTAAGTCTCAGTTTACCAAACTGTAAGTGGAGATAATAACGCCATTTCATAGAATTGCAGTGAGAATTAAGTAGGGAGAGTATATAAAGCACTAACAATGAATGAAACTTTATAAGCGCTTAATAAATATTCTTATTTATAACATAGTGCTTATTTGTTTGTTGTTCTTATGTTAGGTGACTACTCTGAGGCATTGTCTCTGTTGAGCACACCTTCCTTCTTGAAACTCTCCCGTGATTGTTTTCCATATATTGCCATAGGGGAGGAGCATTTTTCCTCTGCCCATTTTAGGTTCTCTGCTAGGGCTCTGTAACTAAAGACAGGTTAACAAGAGAAAAGCATACAAATTTATTTACTGTAAGTTTACACAACATGGGGGCCCTCGCAAGGAAATGAAGACCCAAAGAAGTGGCCAAACCCAAGTGCTTATATATTAGATTGAACAAAGAGAGGCAAACGTGGGAGATTAATGAAAGCATATGAAGAGATCACAGGAAGAGAACAGTATTTTCACACAGTCTGCTCGTACGAAATTCTCTCGGCCTTGACTCCTGTCTCTGGGGATAAGAATGTCTCTTTCCTCCTGGCATAGGGAAAGTACCTTTCACATGGAACTTGTATCTCCTGCTTTCGGGAAGAAAAGAAGTCGGAGTGTCCTTCTTGCACCTTCTAGTTTTCAAAGGACTTTAGCTCAAATATGTCCCTTATGCTGCAGTGGCATATATGAAGGTGGTGTGTTCTACCACCCGCCATTGTTTTCTCCTGGTTTCCCACCTACGGCCCTTAGCCCTCTATCTCTCTCTTCTTCGCTAGTTTCTCTTTCTCCACCAACCACACAAATGTCATAAAAATTGACCATGATGGAAATAAAGATTTATAATAGCCACTGCTCCATCCCTATTCCTATAAGAAGTGAGATTCTTACTTGCTGGGTCATCTCCTGTTCTTTCTTTTTATATGCAGAAGTGATGTAATAGGTAAAGAAATAAATCTAAAGAATTCATGTAGTATAAATTAATTTATAAGAAAAATAAATAAGTCAAGGAAGAAAATAATGGCTGAAAGCCTTGAAGAGACAATTCATTGACTGACGTGTACTGAACTCTTTGTAATTTTTAATCACTTTAGTAATTAAAGATACTGTGTAGTAATCAAGAAAATACAAATCAAACATATATTTTATGCACATATTAATATGTGTGTATGTATACATACATACATGGTGTGTATATATATTGGTATATAAGCCAAGATAAAGTGAAAATATCACTTTTATACTCCACTAGTGGGGGTATAATTCTGGAAAGGAATTTCAGCTTTAACAGTCAGACTCTGCCTATAATTTCATTTCTAGAAATCCATCCATAAAATGTGCAGATAATGGTATGAATTGAAAACAATTTTGACATCCAACAATAAGAGATTAAGTATTCCTGACATATGATATATCCATAATCACTTATCTACTAAAGTACTGAATAATAAAGAAAACCAAAATAATACAGAATAATTATTTTAAAACAGCATTAATTTTTTAAAAATATATTATCAAACCATATATCCCAAATTTGTAAAAACTGCAGGTATGATATGTATATTCATACTTTTAAAGACCTGAAGAAATACCACAAATGTTAGTCATAATAGGGATCAAAGGAAATTTGGGGCTATTTCTCTTTTCTCTTTCTATATTCCTTCATATTTCATTCTTTTAAAAATGTGTGTATAATTTTCACGGTCGGGAGTAATCATTCCTGACAGAAAGAACAGGATGCCCTTTCCTCAGAACTCCTGTCTCCTCCACACCACGCGTGCCAGCCCCACGTTAACACCTGGTCCTGAACTGCCTTCCCCATGTTGTTGGCTCTGCCTTTTGAAAGTTGAAATTGTAAAACGTTAATCAGATGTTCTGTTTTTAGCATGATAAAATTCTGAGCAGCTATCCGGAGAGTTGAGTTGTTTTATCACTGGTGCATCTGTGGTTTTGCTTACTTTATAATCTCAGCAATATATGTACAATTCATAACTCCAGCCTGGCTGCGTAGCCTGTTGACTGTTCCCATAAGAATATCCCTCTGCTTCTCTTGCCTTCGCCCTTACCCATCTCTTTCTAGTGAGCTCCACTTTTACATATTTGAATATTCACCTGAATATCTTCTTTTCTTACTTTCTTACTATACCACGTTTCTATTCTCCCTCAACTATGATTGATTTGTTCATTGATTCAGTTACTGAACTTATCTATAGTTTTTATTAGGGGGTATTCATGTGTAAGGCACAAAGAGGGAAGAAAAGCACATCTTGCCTTCAAATATGCAACCTAGTGGGAAGTCAAAGAAACAAGCAATCACAATATTTTTACATGATTATTTTTTATATTCACTTTTTTATTTATATTTTAAGTATATTTTATTGATTACGCTATCACAGTTGTCCCATTTTTTCTCCCCTTTACCCCCTCCTCCCTGCAGCCCTCTCTCCCACCAACATCCCCCCCCGCCCTGCCTCCCCCCCACACACACCGCTTAGTTCATGTCCATATAAGTTCTTTGGCTTCTCCATTTCCTACACTGTTCCTAACTCACCACCACCACCACCACCACCACCACCCCCGCCCCATCTACTTTGTACCTACCAATTATGCTTCTTATTTTACATGATTACTTTAATGAAGGATGGTGTAAGCTTTGGTTTAGGCACCAAAGCCTTCCCTAATGCAAAGACTCAGGAATGCAACCGAAGTCACAGATCAACTGACTTAGAAAAAAGGAGGCGTTGGAAAGGCACATGATCTGTCTCCAAATAAAAGAAAAAACCTGTTTGAAAGCAAGTAGGCCAGAAATTGTATTAGAAACACAGATGGAGGTGAAAGAGAAGTGGAGGGGGAGGAAGCCATAAGAGATAAGATTTGACAGCTCATAAAGGCCAGCTAATAAAAGCATGTCTTGCATTTTTCCATTGTCCTATTCTAAACATTCATCCCATTAAATCCCACCGGTAGTTGCTTTACTTATCTTCTTGCCACAGTGCACCTAGAACACGGACCCCATTTCTAACTTTGCTCCACCCACCTGAGAATTGTTCAGTTAATCCTTGACTCTGCTGCCAGTCTTTACATCACGTGTGCTATTATCTGTGGGTATGATCTCATCTCAGGATTTCTTCTCTGTCTCAGGACTTCATTTAAACCTTGCTAGATTAGCAGTTCAGCCAAATATATGTATCATATATTTTCAGATTTTGGAGTAGTACCTGTACTTTCCCAGGAAACATGAAAAACTCTGAGGGTTATAGATTATAGTTAAACAACCAAACCAAATTAAACACTGCAAATGCTGAAGATAGTATTGCTCCACATCAAATATCTCTCCATATCAGGGTAGTAAAACAGAGTAAGTGAAAGGGATGCAATGCGGCCACTAATACTGCAGCTACATGCTTTCAGTCTATGAGAGTAATTCAACAACCTCGTAAGAAATCCAAAATCATGATAAATCATCTCTTGAATTAAAATTGTGTCAAGACTTTATCTATAGAGATGCCCTTTTAAGCAATTAAAATAGTCTTTTGTTCAGCTCTTTTATCTAAATTTGATGTCACTTACAATTGCTTATTTCCCAGGTCAATGGATGGTAATAGAGATCCAGATCACTATGAAATATGAGGAACTTTACACCATTATTTCTATTGCAGCTGTCCGAACACACCATCATCATGCTCAGCAGCCAGACATAAAAAAAGCAACATCTGTCCTGGCTGGTGTGTCTCAGTGGATTGAACACCAGCCTGTGAACCAAAGGGTCACTGGTTTGAGTCCCAGTCAGGGTATATGCCTGGGTTGTGGGCCAGGTCCCCAGTTGGGGGCACATGAGAGGCAACCACACATTGATGTTTCTCTCCTTCTCTTTCTCCTTCCCTTCCCCTCTTTCCAAAAATAAATAAATAAATTCTTTTTTTTAAAAAAGCAACATCTGTACCTGAAGTTAACCTAATATTGTATGTCAACTGTAATTAAAAAATAAAATTTGTAAAAAGCAACATCTGTTAGAGTTTTCTGTAGTGAACAGTTCACAGACTTGGTTATTGAACCAAAAATGTTTAAACATAAATAGCTATTTTAAATTTACATATTTACTCTTCCAATGCTCAGTCATTGGCAAAGATGAAGAATAAATTAAATGGAATAGCTTTGCAGTAATAAAGCCTTCATCAATTATTTGGCCAAACTTGATATGAACTGTCCAGTTGAACCCCTTTACTTAGAGATGATAATAAATTAGTCAACCTGCAGACAGATACCTTTCCAGGTAGGCACTGGCTCCAACTAATATCTGGAAGAAAGGTAGTAATAACACTTTTATTTCTAACTGAAATGCAGAAATGAATATCTATCAGCTAGACTTTTATAAGCTGTAAAACTTGGTCTCTAGAGTGTAGGCTGCCTGCTCTTGCAGGGCTCTAGCTACCTCTCTAGCTCGTCACTAGGGAGGATTCCTAAGAAAAGGCCACCGCCGTGCAAACACATTTGAATGAGTGGTTAGTAAGGCTTTTGTGACCTTTAAAGGTGTACAAAGACTTGGAGCATAAAGAATTAAAAATTGTGCTATCCTCATTGTAATTGAAAAATAAACAAGTAAGTAGGTAAGTAAGTAAATAAATAAATGAATAAAATTGTTCTACCCTGTTCAAAGAGGAGTAGAAGATGAGGCAGAGGAATAATGTCTTTAGGAAGTAGCTTAGATGGCGCTAAACTACAACTTCCTGTGTTTCACAATTAATAACCAGGTGCTCCATCCAGCCATGCTTGCTTAAGTCTCGCCTGTGTGCCAGAAACACAGTCCTGCTCTGTTCCCGTGATTGGTACCTACCTAACGGCCAGTTACTGAGATGCCTTTTTTCTGACCTTGACACTAAACCTCTCTAACCTGCTCAGGAAACACTGTCTTGCTTTGGGCCACTCTCCAAATCAAGCTGAGGCTCCCTTCTAAAATTTTAAGGTCCTTTAATTATGTAACATTTCCTGACTACCCTCACAGTTCACCCTGTTCAAAGCAGCAGCAGCCAGAATTTCAGGCAAAACTGTTTGCAAATAAAATAACCAGACTTTAGGAAGCAGTCCTTGAAAACTCAATGTATTTCAATGACAGCAAATGCTACACGACCTCTTTAGCTTAGTGGAAAATGAATGGTGTGACTTGATCAATAGCAGGCATTTATATTTTTACATAAATTGTGCCTTTCCAAATAATACTACACTGTTGATGCCTAGGATAGGACATTCAATTTAGTGGCTGAGCTGAAGCAAGTATTTACGATGTTTCACTGCAAATCTCTTTCTTCAACCCTCCCCCATTGTCAGGTTTGTGGAAGGTACTAGAGATGGATGAGGCAAGGTATAAACCTGACTTGTTCATCAATGGCCAATTGAAGGATATCCTGTGTACATTAAGCTGGGATTGAGTTATGGCACACTACTTATTTACTTGTTCACTCATTCACCACTCATCTACATAATTAAAATTTACAAAATGCCTGTTTATTGTATAAGAGTCATTTCAAACAAATACTTAGAAGAAAGGATACAGGAATTCTTGAAATTTATTTGGACCATAAGACCTAATTTAATTCCCTGCCAAAACACTTTACTCACTGTTTCATCAACACAGTTAACAAGTTAAAACTCATCTGTGATCAAATAAACCACCTATGAAACTGTATTTTAGACTACAATTGCATGAAATAATCTCATTAAAAGCCCTAATGGGTTTTTAATGCATATTCCGTGAGAAGAATAAACAGACACATTGAAGTCTCCCCCACTGGTACGTTTGAATATGTTCATGTCTGTGTGGCTTTATTAAAGGCAAAGTGGTTCCCACATCTCCATATAAAGATAAAGAAACCGTCAAGAATTTCATTTCCAGCAGTATGGTGGTTCAGAACCCGAAAAACTCTGCTTCTAAAAACAACTACAATTATTAAAGTCTTCTTTCAAATGGGTAACAAAAAGTGATAAGACATATTCAAAGGCCAAAAATTAAGTAGGAACAGGAATTCAGAGGAATGAGCAAATTACTAACACCAGATTTTATCCTGAGGCATATCAAAACTGGTGCACTTGAGCTTCATTTGTCATGGCCCCCTAGAGCACTGGGGACAAAAGATAAAATGAGGGCCCTTCCAGATCAGGGAATCCCACAGAAGAACCACGCATGGCCGTCCAACAGCTATGGCCTCAGAGAGAAGATGAACTTGGAATAGACCCACATTCTCCTTGTCTCAAAGAGAGCAAGAAAATAACTGCCTCTTGAATTTTAGTGTCGCGTGGTGAAAGAAAAATATTCTTCTAAAAGTTCTTAACTATAAGTCAGCCCTCATGAGTTTTGTAGCCCAAATTCATGCTACTTGAATGGTCTGAAAAACCTCAGCAGAGAATTTCATGGCAAGTTCCTGAAAGTTGGCTGTTGGAAGAGTGTTGGCTATTGCCAAAAGTGCCCATAAATTGCAAAGAATTACCTCAGAATAAGAATTGATAGTCAAAAACCAAAAAACATACAAGGAAACAGCAAATAGAAAAATCAGACCCCAAAAGATCAGAGGTTGGAATTAGCAAACACATGTAAATATAAACTTTAAGCTAACTTTATCATCTATAAAGAAATGAGATGAAAATGTAAGTAAAAAGCAAAAACTTTTAAATGATCAAGAAGATTTGAAGAAGAACAAAACAGAATTTGTATCTACTTCTAAAATGGTAATAATAAATGTAGAAGGAATGATGTGATTAAAATGGAATTGATTAGAAACCACAGTATTAATAAAAATAATTGATTCAGGCAAGAATCATCAATGGATGTTGTTAACTATTTCATAAACATTAGCTAAAGCACAGAATATTTACTTACATAATCTAAAATTTTCTAGCCACTGACTGCTTATTAATTGCAGAGGGAAAAATAAAAATTTTACATTGGAGAAACCTGGTTAATACCAACTTAACCAGATGATCAAAATTAATAGAATCAATAATGAGAAAAATTGACAGGCCGATATCAGGCACTGAAAAGGGACAATGTAACTCATAGAGCATTAGCATTAAAAATGCAGCTGGACCCAAATCGAGGGACATTCCACAAAACAACTGGCCTGTGCTCTTCAAAAATATCAGTATTTTTTTTTAATGAGGACATGTTCCAGATTAAAGGAAAATGGGACATGTGACCCACATTGGACCTAGACTCAGGGAAAGAATGTTGCTATAAAAGGCATTAGTGGAACAATGTTTGAAATTAAGCATGGTAAATGATAGTATTGTATCAATAAAAAATTTCATGACTGTGATCATTATAAACACTGAAGTATTGGGGGGTAAAAGATCATAATATCTGTAACACTTTCAAATTACCCAAAATAAAATACATATGTTGAAGAACAAAGCAAGGAACGCCATGGCAAGTAAGTACTTCGAATCTATAGCAGTCAGTACACCATGCTAGCAGCAGAATAGTAAAATAGAGGAACACAGCAAGGCACATCATAATTACATTACCCAAGATGAAAGATAAGGAGAGAATCTTAAAAGCAGCAAGAGAAAAGGAGACAGTAACCTACAAAGGAGTGCCCATCAGACTGTCGGCTGATTTCTCCAAAGAAACCTTACAGGCAAGAAGGGGCTGGCAAGAAGTATTCCAAGTCATGAAAGCCAAGGACCTA
>VMDR010038302.1:0-10008 GCA_007922815.1 Macrotus californicus | reverse complement strand
GGGTGGGGAGAGAGGGGGAAAAGGTACAAGGAATAAGAAGCATAAATGGTAGGTAGAAGATAGACAGGGGGAGGTTAAGAATAGTATAGGAAATGTAGAAGCCAAAGAACTCATATATATGACCCATGGACATGAACTAAAGAGGGGGACTGTGGGGGTAAGGGGTGTGCAGGGAGGGGGGTGGGGGGAGGAGATGGGACAACTGTAATAGTATAATCAATAAAATATATTAAAAAAAATAAATAAAAATAAAAATCAATAATACTGCCCTGGCCGGGTGGCTCAGTTGGTTGAAGCATCACCCCCTCGTAACCAGAAGGTTATGAGTTTGATTCCCGGTCAGGGCGTATACTCAGGCTTCAGGTTCTACCCCGGACTGGGGCCTGTATGGGAGGAACTGATCAATGTTTCTCTTTCACATCAGTGTCTCTCACATCGCTGTTTCTCTCTCTCTCAAATCAATAAATTATGTCCTCGGGTGAGACTAAAAAAATAAATAAATAAATAATACCAACAGTTTAGGTGAAACCAGAGTAAGAATATTAAGAGGTTTAGAAAATGTAATGTAGCACTGTAGAATAGAAAAATGAACTCTAAATTCTGATACTGTAAACTTCATTAACTTCAAATCTAATAATTACAATTTATGAAACATTTATTTTTATTGAGAAAAGTTTCTTCATATAAAAAGTAGATTATATAAATATGAATCAACAAAAGTGTACAAAGTACTATAAAAAAGGTTTTCAAGCACTCTATTTACATCCCAAATTTTATTGGTAAATGAAATATTACTGAATCTATTTGTTAAAGCAGGTAACCCAAAGAAACTTCTTTAGAAAATACTGTTAGTTTTTTCAAGTTAAAGAATATAAAGGGTTTCCAGGAAACAGTATAAAGGACACATGGACATAACCAAGGAGGAGGGTGGGAGCGGGAGAAGGGGGTGGGATTGGCTGGGGTGGGGGGAGAGTGGTGGGGGGAAAATTCAAACTGTAATTGAACAACAATAAAGTAATTTAAAAAAAAAGAATATAATCGAATATCATTCCTGAAAATTTCTATAAAAATATGAATCTGCCACTACTATGCTTAAGTTTTATGATGGCAAGCCCCTGTGAAAGAACTTTAAACAAAGGGGTGAAAGTCCTTTTCTAATATCTTATTTTTTTAAAACTAGATTTATTGGGGTAATATTACATAAGTTAGTAAAACATTATGTAAGTTATTAATAACATTACATAAGTTTCAAGTTAAAAAGTCTATAATACCTCATCTGTATATATCGCACTGTGGGCTCATCACAAAGTCCAGTCTCCCTCCGGCACCAATATATCTGACCCCCCTTTACCCTCTTCATCCTGCCCCACCCCCCTTGGGAAACCACCACACTGTAATTTGTGTCTATTACTTTACTAATCTTTTAAAGATCTCTTTTTACAAATATGCATCTAATTGCTTGAACTAACAATTATACATATAAATACACTCACCAATAATCATTCCATGTTTATCACGTTTTACTCCTAGTTCTTTTTCCTCCTTTCTCCACAATTTAATTAAAAGGCTAGCAGCTGTTTGGTCCTTCTTCCCCCGCCAAGTATTGACATGGGCCGCAGTTTTGGGATTATCACAAAATTCAACCATTATTCCAAGTATTAGATTACAGAATTTTTTTTGGTTCAACTTTTGCAAGAAACAGAAAAAGAAAAAAGTTGCAATATATATTAAGACTATTACCTTAGAAAAGGAGAAACATTTGTATTAATCAATAAGTTTCTTCTAAATGGGGTGCTTATGGAAGACAACCAACTGAAGTTTCTCTCTCCCTTCCTCACTCTCTAAAGGCAATGAAAAAACATCTTCGGTGAGGATAATAAAAACAACAACACAACAACAGATGTCCATTGTAATGAATGAATTTTCAGACATTAGGAAGTTAAAAAAAGAAAAAGAAAAAAGAGTCAATGTAATTCTGATGTAGTTACA
Organism: Macrotus californicus; assembly: GCA_007922815.1. Classification (NCBI taxonomy): domain Eukaryota; kingdom Metazoa; phylum Chordata; class Mammalia; order Chiroptera; family Phyllostomidae; genus Macrotus; species Macrotus californicus. The sequence goes on along the minus strand of VMDR010038302.1, from coordinate 8,019 downwards.
AACATACATCACGTAACTGATCTGGCTGACTAGGAAAAAGACAGAGTGCAGAAGTAAGTGCAGACGTTCACTTTAGGGGGAGGAGGGCCAACAGCGCTGGGCACAAGTGACTGTACTTGCAGGGTCCTTCCATGGACATGCTTTACTGCTTGTGATGACTCGGAGGAGCTGCAACCTCATCGCTGCTAAGGACTGATGGTAACTGCGCGTGGTAGTCACATGTGGAAATAACTCTAAATGAGGTGTGATTTTGTATTTTGAAAAGCAGCATCCATAGAGAATTTAAGAAACATTTTCAAGTGTATTTCCTTCGTTTTGTTCAACTAGTTTTCAGAAAACCAAAATTCAGACGGAGAAAAGTGATGCACAGCAATGGCCTGCACATAGTGACAGTTTCTGTGGGACATATTTTTTAATGGTTAACTCCTACAGAATACTGCTAATACAACAGAACAGGAAACATGTAACCTGTTGTCTGAATTAGAAACATTATGTTTCCTCTTTGGTTAATGAAAGCAAATAATATTTACCTGCTTTAGAGTTATTATGATGAGTTACATGAACCTGCCGGTCACATAACCACCTCTCAGTAATATTTAACTACCATCAGCAACTATTGTACACTGAGTAAACACTGGGTTGGCCAGAAAGTTTACTTAATGTCTTCCGTATGATGGCTCTAGTAGTGCTTAGTTGTCTTTAACCTCATTTGAAATAATTCTGTTAGATTGTCTTGTGACAGCTGTCATATCAGCATGCATTTAAAAAAAGCCTTATCAAAATTGGTGAATTTTTGTGCAGCCATTTTAATATTGAAGATGGAAGAAGATACACAGCATTTTTGGTGTATTATGCTTTATTATTTCAAGCAAGGTAAAAACTCAACTGAAATGCAAAAAAAGATTTATGCAGTGTATGGAGAAGGTGCTGTGGCTGATCAAACGTGTCAAAAATGGTTTGCAAAGTTTCTTGGTACTATTGACATTTTGTCTAAATAACTCTTTGCTGTGGGGCTGTCTTATGCACTGGAAGATGTTTAGCAGCATCCCTGGCCTCTACCCAATAGATGCCAATAGCAGGAGATAGCCACTAACATACTAAAAAATATAATCAATAAAGTTATTGGTGAAAATGAAAAACGTGTCTTTTATTTTATGGAAAAAGCTAAGTGGACTTTTTGGCCACCCCAATATTTTTACAGATTATGTTAAGCAGAACTATCAAAAAAATTAGTTTTTTATTTCTATACTCCACTTTTAGGAGAAGGGTTAAAGTTAACATAAAAACTTCATTAAAGAGTGTTACTGATTGTAATTTAACTTGACTGGTTCCAACTACATTAAGCACAATTCAATAATTATATTAATAACAGTAGAAAAACACAGCAAAAATGTGTCAGAAACTATTTTTAACTGTTAGAATAACATTGTGTATGTATATGAGCATAAAGTGTACATATATGAGATTTGTCCAGAAGGTATCCAGCCATGTAATATGAAAAAGGGACATTTATGAAGACACAAGAAACATTGTACATAGGACAATGACACCTCAGTCCCCTTCAAAGTAGGCCCCTTGGGACCTCACATTTCTCCCAATTGCCATCAGCTGCCCTGTCGTATCTCCTGAATCTCATTGATGGTCTGAAACCTCTTCCCTTTCAAAGGTGATTTTAGTTTTGGGAAAAACCAGAAGTCACAGAGAGCCAAATCTGGGCTGTAGTGGGGCTGAGTCACCTGGTGATTTGATGTTTCACAAAAAAATTCTGCACAAGACATGATGCATGAGTGGGCCCGTTGTCATGATGAAGCTGCCAATCACCAGTTGCCCATAGCTGTGGACTTCTGAATCATCCAAATAGTTTCCATGGAGGAATGTACAAGCTTAGTGCAAAATCTGATGCAGATTCATTGCTCTACGCGCTCAGTCATTTTGAATGTGACGGTCACACAGTGCACATGGTTATTCATTGGTATTTACCACCCCCACTGACTAGTACAGTGAGTCATCATTCTTCACATACGCACATTCCAGGGCACTCTCCTTGGCTGCCAGGTTACATCGATGTCCCACAAACTGTTCTCATTATATTAACAATGGCTGAACTTGTTCCGGACAGACCTCATATATTTGTATATATACACACACATGTATGTGCACATGTATGTATGCATAAACATAATCACTCAAAATCCTCCCAATAGAGTTGAGGTAGACAGCGTTATTTGTTTTGAAGAAGCTGCTATCAGAGATGTTAAGTAAGTTGTCCATGTTAGACAGCCAACAGTAGTGGCTTCCAGCCAACGCTCACAACTACTGTGCTACATGACTTTTCCTACCAGTCTTTGTATCTTTCCATCAAAGAAACCCTAATGGTGAATGAGAGTGAACACAAGTGAGAATGTCTTTGAAGCCTTCTATCTAATCTTTAGTGTTAATATAAAATTTAAGTATTTAATATATGTACACATGTTTAATACAACTCCTCACTTCCAAACATTTAGGTGAAAGTGAGGTTCCAGGAAGATGTGCCAAATTAATTTTAAGACTTGAGACTCCCGACACACCACTGAGTGCCCCTGGGCACTAGCTGTACTGCACTCAGAGAAACATGGTGAGCTGTACATCATTTAGGACCACATTAGTTACTGCACTCAGAGAAACATGGTGAGCTGTATATCATTGAGGACCACATTGGTAGAGCTACAGATTCTTCTGTGTATGTTCAATGTTCTGGTTATGACTCACTCCTGTTTCTCAAGGTGGGTTATCTTAATTATTATTACAATTGTTATTCACTTATTTTTCTTTGTAGTGTTTTACACCTAATGAAATCTCTTCCCTAGTGTCAACTAATTTTTTTAATCCTCATGCGATGACATGCTTATTGATTTTTAGAGAGGAGAAGGAAGAGAGAGAGAGAGAGAGATATCAATATGAGTGAGAAAACATCAATAGGTTGCTTCTTGTATGCACCTTGACCTGGGACCAAACCTGAAACCAAGACCTGTGCCCTAATCCAGAATCGAACCCTTGACCTTTCAGTTTATGGGATGACACTCCAACGGAGCCAAACCGGCCAGCGCTCATTTTCTTTGATGTAATTTATTTACTTATCTTTTTTCCTAGTTGAGTTTTTAAAAAATATTTTTTCAATTACAGTTTACATTCAACTAATTTTTTTTCAGAGATGAAAGAACTCACATAACTTTAGTTCCTTTGCTAAATCAAAGCAGATTTGTTATTCTGTTAATAAAATCAAGAACAGTGGCAATCAGCAGTGACATAGCTAGAACTCTGTGAGAATACCTCCCGAAGTTCTATTAAAACAAAATTACCCTTTTCTCCCCACACTGTCCTGACTATGGACGGCTCACTCATCACTGAGGCCAGCAGGGGTTACTCTGAGGATAGATCACAGTCTTTGCCAACCCTCCCAGCTGGGAGTGGGCAGCCGTCTGTTCTGCAAGGCTCAGTATGCTCACTCCTGCGTTTTCTGTGAAATGGCCCATGACACACCAGCTTCTTCAAAGTACCTACGAATTATACACAGTTCTTAAAAAATGCTGATCTTTACTCCTTTTGTTAATGTGGCCCTTAACTTTTAATACTAAGAAAAGAAGCTAAAAGTTCTTAATAAAAAATTACAGGTTTTGATATAGTCTAGCACTTCACAAACTATTCTTTAAAGGTTGGTAAGGGAAAAAGACCATAAGACAAATTCTCTGCTGTACGTGTTTGAGAACACTGTCCTAAATAAACTGATTTCTTCACTGGAAGAATTTTCAGAGCCTTCAGTGTGTATTATAAATCTCCAATGGGGATTTTGACTAAAACAAATATTTGAATACTTTGGGGGCACATTTGGGGGCTTTGTGGTAACTCAGTTTGGAAAGGTTAATAAAGATATTTTTGTTTCACAAATGTTACAATCATCATACTTACTGCCAATAAATCCAAAAGAAGAAAAATGCCTTCTTTTTCAAGAAAGTAATCCTCTGAGGCATAACAAGCCAAAATGCAGCACCTTAAATAAAAAAGGAAGCTATTCATTTAACAAGGACTTGCTGTTAAACTGATTTGTCAATTTATTTCTATCAAAAGTTTTTTCAAAGTACTTTTCTTCATTCCCTGAACTCCAGTGACTATTTTTTGCTTAAAATCTGAATTTTGAAAAGACTTTGTCAGTGTAGTTTAATTTCAACTATTTTAAAACCAGTATCAATTCTTTCTCATAACTGCCTATTTCTTTCCTGTAGATGCAATATGCTCCTTTGCTTTCATGATATTCTTAAAGGTCGCCTCTGGTTACTCTAGTAACTGTTTCTTCAGAATTTATCCATTCACTGTCTCTTTCACAGGGTGCCTCATTTGATGATTCTTAATTTCATTTTATCTTTGCAGTTGAGATTATTTGCTAAGGTGCCTGCTGCTTAGGCCTGTGCAGCTGACAGAGAGTGCGGGGTTGAAGATGCGGCAGGGGCTGCTCTCAGTGTTTTCCGGGGTTGGGGATGGGTCCAGGCTGAACAAGCCATTGCTGCTGCTGCTAAAGAGTAACAGAGGCTGGTCTCAGTTATTTCTTCCAGGTGTGATAAGCTTGCTGGAGTCAACTTTGTGTCACATGCCTAATTCCTATGGCTATTACTTAATTATTTACAGTTCAGTATTAATTTAATTATTCAATATGGCTCCTTCTTTAAAAAAAAGAGACTCTCGTTTCTCTTGCCTGTTTTTTGATGGTTTGGGGAGGGGGCGGTGTGTGTGTGTGTGTGTGTGTGTGTGTGTGTGTGTGTGTGTGTGGTGGGGGGGCTGGTGCATAAAGGCCATCAGTTGGCTCCTGCCACTCAGGTGGTTCCAGATTTTACCACCTCATTTTATTCCTACTTTGGAATTAGGACTTGCAGATGCCTATCATGGGCTGACTTCTATCTCTTTAATTCATAACAATTAGAACAAAAGAAAAAATACAACATCCTCATCTGTTCAGAAATTAAACAAAATACTTCTAAATGTCCCAAAGGTCAAAAAAGAAAATCACAATAAAAATTAGAAAATAATTTGAACTTAATGTTGACAAAATAGAACATATTAAAACACAGTTGGAGCTAAAACCGTATGATTAGAGAATTTACAGGCTTGGAGATATAAGAGCAGAAGAAGGTTGAAAATCTATGATCCTGGCATCTATCTCAAGAAATAGAAAAGGTAAAGCTGAATGAAAGAAAAAGAACATAAAAATTAATGAAATATAAAATAGAATCAACAAAGCACACAAATTCATTCCTTGAAAAGGCTAATAATTATTAACTCCTGGTGAAAACCATCAGAGAAAAATAATGGAGAGAAGGAAGAACTGATTAATGTCAGGGAAAAAAGAAAAGGCATCATGTTGTATCCTACAGACATTGAAGATACTGAGAGAACATTACAAACAACCACATGGCAGTAAATTTGAAAATTTAGACAAAATAAACAAATTCCTGGAAAGAAACATTTTTAAAATATATATATATTTTATTGATTAAGCTATTATTATTGTCCCATTCTTTCTCCCCTTTATTCCCCTCTACCCTGCAATCCCCTCCCACCAGCACTGCCCCTCCACCTCCCCACCCCTAGTTCATGTCCATGGGTCGCATACATAAATTTTTTGGCTTCTCCATTTCCCATACTATTCTTTAATCTCTCCCTGTCTATTTTACCTACCATTTATACTACTTATTCCCTATACTTGTTCCCCCAATCCTCCTCTCCCACTTCCCTGCTGATAACTCTCCATTTCTGTGATTCTGTTCCTGTTTTAGTTGTTTGCTTACTTTGTTTTTGTTTTTTTTTTTAAGTTCAGTTGTTGTGAGTTAGTCGTCATTTTACTGTTCATAGTTTTGATCATCTTTTTCTTAGATAAATCCCTTTAACAATTCATATAATAAAGGCTTGGTGATGGTAAACTCCTTTAACTTGACCTTATCTGGGAAAGCACTTTATCTGCCCTTCCATTCTAAATGATAGCTTTGCTGGATAGAGTAATCTTGGATGTAGGTCCTTGCCTTTCATGACTTAGAATACTTCTTTCTAACCCCTTCTTGCCTGCAAGGTTTCTTTTGAGAAACCAGCTGAAGTCTTATGAGAACTCCTTTGTAGGTAACTGTCTCCTTTTCTCTTGCTGCTTTTAAAATTCTCTCCTTATCTTTAATCTTGGGTAACTTAATTATGATGTGCTTTGGTGTGCTCCCCCTTGGGTCCAATGTCTTTGGGACTCTCTGAGCTTCTTGGACTTCCTGGAAGTCTATTTCCTTCCCAGATTTGGGAAGTTCTTCATTATTTCTTCAAATAAGTTTTTAATTTCTTGCTCTTCCTATTTCCTTCTGGCACCTCTATGATTCGGATATTGGGACATTTAATGTTGTCCCAGAGGTTCCTAAGCCTCTTCTCATTTTTGTGAATTCTTGTTTCTTCATTCTGTTCTGGTTGAATGTTTATTTCTTCCTTCTGCTCCAAAGTATTGACTTGAGTCCTGGTTTCCCTCCCATCACTGTTGGTTCCCTGTGTATTTTATTTCACTTAGCATAGCCTTCACTTTTCCCTCTATTTTGTGACCATATCAATCATTTCTGTGAGCATCCTGGTTACCGGTGTTTTGAACTATGCATCTGGTAAGTTGGCTATCTCTTCATTGCTTAGCTCTATTTTTGGAGTTTTGATCTATTCTTTTATTTGGGCTGTATTTTTTTGTCTAGTCTCCCCTGTTTTGTAGTAAGGGGTGGAGCCTTAGGTATTTACCAGGGTGGGGCAACCCCCATTGCTGTGTTGTGGTGCTGTATGTGGGGGAGGGGTTGAGAGGGAACAATGCTGCCTGCTTGGCTCTTAGCTGGCTTTCAGTCACTTTCCCTGCTAGCCACAAGCAAATTGGGCCCTTCCGGTGCTGATTCCCAGGTGGGTGGGCTTGTATTTATTCTAGGGCCCTGTGTCTCTCCAACGAACTCTCCTGGAGGTTGGGAGTTTCTCCCACCACCCCAATTTCCACAGGTTTTAACAGCTGGAGGTTTTGAGGCTTTAGTTTCCTGCACTGGAACCCTGGGTTGTGCAGTCTGTCTTGATCCTCAGTTGTTCCTCCTGGTTTATCCTCACAGGAATGTGGGACCACCCATTCCTCCAGCTACCGCCTTGCCAAGTGTCCTCCCTGGCCTGGCTGCCTGTCTCTGCCCCTCCTATCAGTCCAAATGAATGCTTCTTCTTTAACTCCTTGGTTGTCAGACTTCCATACAGTTCGATCTTCTGGTAGTTCTGGTTATTTTTTGTTTTTAAATTTGTTGCTGTTTTTCTTTTAGTTGTGCAAGAAGACAAAGTGTATTTACCTACGTCTTCATCTTGGCCAGGAAAGTACATCTTATCAGAACCCTCATAAGAAGGAATAAAAAATCTTAGCAGACATGTTACTATATTACATATTAAAGAAATGAAAACTATATTTCAGAACCTTTCTGCCAAGTACATTCTAGTGACACATGACTTAATTGGTGAATTCCACTTATCATTTAAGAAATATATAACAACCACCTTACACAAATACTTTCTATAGAATATAAAAGATGGGGTGGTGAACATAGTACAATATACAGATGATGTATTATCTAATTGTACACTTAAACTTATATTATTATTAACCAATGTGACCCCAATAAATTCAATTAAAAAGGAATATAAAAGAAAGAATACTTTCACCCTGGCTAGTATGGATCAGTGGACTGAGTGCCAGCCTGCAAACCGAAGGGTCACAGGTTTGATTCCCAGTCTAGGGCACATGCCTGGGTTGCGAGCCAGGTCCCCAGAAAGGGGCGTGCGAGAGACAACCACACATTGATGTTTCTCTCCCTCTCTTTCTCCTTCCCTCCCCCTCTCTAAAAATAAATAAATAAATAAAATCTTTTTAAAAATCTATAAAAGAAAGAATACTTCCTAACTTGTTTTATTACGTCAATGTTAACTACATTCTTTTTTTTTTTTTTTTTAAAGAAAAAA
>VMDR010038301.1:0-10009 GCA_007922815.1 Macrotus californicus | reverse complement strand
AACAATTATAATGATTTAGTATTTTGACTTCTTAAGCTGTTTTTATAATCACTGGATCTTGTATTTATAAGCTGAATTTATTCTATATTCAATCTAACACCCTGAAGCTGTGTTGGAATCTATATGCTTAGGAAATCTATTGATTCTTACTAATAAAAATTACCTGTGGCACATGGGCATATCAGATGCACCAAATATGGAGATTAGTGTGGAAAGAAATGATGGTGGTTAACAAGAGTAGTGAACCTGTAACAATTCAGTATCTTCTATTCTTAATTTTATTTTACTTATTTATTTGTTTAAAGATTTTACTTATTTATTGTTAGAGAGAGGGGAAAGGAGGAAGAAAGAGAGAGAGAAACATTGATGTGCAAAAGGAACATCAAGCAGTAGCCTCTCTCGTGCCCCCAACCGGAGCCCTGGCCTGCAGCCCAGGCACGTGTCCTGACTGGGAATCAAACTACTGACCCTTTGGTTTGCAGGCCAGCACTGAATCCACTTGAGCCACACCAGACAGGGCTAGAATTGTTTTTTGTTTAAAGATTACATAACAAATATGTTTCAACAACTGTTGAATACATTGCTTAAATATATGAAGCACTACCTTCGTTGTTAAATTATTTTATTTTTAAAATATAAAATCTTTATTATATTTTTCCATTACCATTTAGTTCCCTTAAACCCCTCTCCCCGCAGCATTTACCACACTGTTGTCCATGACCATGAATTCTTTTTCCTTTTTGCTCAATTCCTTCACTCCCTAATCTCTCCACTCCATTAGCTGTCATCTAAAAATCTAAATGATATTTAGGCTAAACTTAAATATTTAGGACTTTGTATTCCCTCATACTCATGAATATGAACATTAAATCTCTTCTTAAAAGTTCAGAACTTCATTTAAACCTGACTCCTTGACACATTTTATGATATATTTATTTTGAAGAAAAAGAATGAATAGTTTTAGCTACTTCCTGGATTCTTTCTGATGAAACGATATCTAAAAGAAGATGAAGTTAGAGGTATACCTTGGAGACATAGCAGGTTCAAGTTCCAGGCCACTGCAATAAAGAGACTCATAATCTTTTTGCTGGTGGAGGGTTTTGCCTTCCATTTGAAAAAGGAAATGCAACATCTATGAAGCACAATAAAGAAAAGCTCAATAAAGCAAGGTATGCCTGTATGAGTACTTTCTGGTCTTTTAGATTTCAGATGAATTTAAGTTTTTATTTATGGATATAACTCTAGAGGTCTTCAAATTAAGAAAAATTCAACTTTTATTTATAAAAATTAAACAAAACCCTTCCCAAGGAGGTAAGTTTATTTGCTTCTTATTTATTTTTGCCTGCATATACGAGATACCTTGGTGATATGCATAGTTTATGACTGAATGAGGCAGTCATTTTCTCACAAGTCTAGATCATGTTCCCAGGCAGGAAAATATAGCAGAATAACTGAAAAACAAGTAAAAACATTGTAGTTGGAATTAAGTTTTTGAACTTGTAATATAAACGTAACTAAATGGTGATGTTGCTCCCTAGCTGAAGGTAGCCCACAAAAGCACCTGGATAAGAATTATGTGGAGCCCCTAATAATTCTGTGGGAGATGAATTGGTGGGAGCAGGACAGGGGTTGAGCAGCGGCAGCCAGACAGAGAATCATCTCTCCTGTGCAGCTGCCTTCTGAGGCTCCTGACCTGGTGAATCCCAGACTATGTGAGGGCACAGTTTGCCCAGTGAGGAACATTCCAGACCCGGCCACTGACAGGGCCCGTTAACCTGCATACCAGGTATCCCTGGATGACCGTGGAAATGACTCCTCCCAGTCTCGTAGAACCAACCTGTCCACCAGGGCTCATAGGGGAGCTCTTTGATGGATAATGCATCTGGAAGGGAAGCAGCAGGAACCCACACACCTGCCACTTAAATCTCAGAAGGTTTACTGTGTTGTCTGTTTTTATGCTATATTTCAGTGCAGATGTGAATAGGGTTCTTTTTCCCCCAAGCAAAGTTTAAGACAATAGTTTGTGTCAAGTTTCAGAGTTCTCCACTAAACCCAGGTTTTGTTCCTTTCTCTATTCTATTCAACATTCATATACATTTCCATATTCTTTTTTTTTTTTTTGGTCATTTTCCATAATGTATTATCTCATTAGAACTCAATGAAAATGACAGCAGGCTGATTGACTTCAGGCTGAATGGATTTGGCAGAGCACTGAATATTCCCTTGGTCATCAGCAGATTTCAGCGTACTTAGGTGAATTACATTCACTCTGAATGCAGTTTGAAATGGGTCATGTATACTAGGCAAACTGGTTCTTCCAAACACACAAAAAGTGAACACACAATCTCCTAAAAGTTAAGGTCATGCTCCAGTATCATAGGAAGTCACCTCCAAAATAATCAGCGTGGTTTGAAATACAAAGATGGCGGGAGGAAGATACACTTCTCCGAGCAAGTTGGTCAACAACAGAAAAAACGCCCCCAAAATTTCAGGGAAAAATAAACTGAATGGGTAGTAATTTTTAGAATCACAATCTGAAACTTTCTATTTTAAGTTTATAAGGTAAATATCTTCTACCCAGCAATTGTACTTATAGTCTCTTTTTCTTTAGATATGCACAAGTTTAAAAAAAAGACTGGTAATATTATTTTGAGTAAAATTTTATATTGGGGAAACATGTAAACCACCTCACTGTCTACAAATAAGGGGATACTAAATAAAGTATTATATAGTAATATTAATATGACATAGTTATTGAAAAGAGTGAGAAATATATTTATGTACTGGTATGAAAAAAGGTATAATTTTTACTTAAAGCAAAGTTATACAAGGCTATCTTATTGAATGACAGTTATAAAATTTATCTATCTACCTATCATCTATCTACCCATCTACCTACCTACCTACCTACCTATCTGTTTGCCCATCTTTTTATCTAACTATTGATCAAGGCACATAAAATGTCAAGAAGGATGAGCAATAACAACAAAATGTTAGCAATGATAATTACTGAAAAATGAGGTAGAAAGAATCAGTGTGAGAACTTTTACCTATTGTTTTTTGCTTTTCTATCTGTATTAGTTGTCTATTGCTGTATTACAAATCACCCAGAATCTTAGTGAGGTCAGACAACAACCATTTATTTGCTTACAGTTCTGTGGCCAGCATCTGAGGCATGGTTCAGCTGGGCTGGCGTGTCTTTATGCTGTCGTGTTTAGGTCCACTCCTCCGTCTGCAGGCAGAGGTTTAGTGAGGGCCTGGCTAGTCTGGAATGACCTCACTCTCATGTTTGGGGCTTGGCTGAAGTGGCTGAGATGGCTAGGCCTCTGTCTCCATGTCATCTCTCTCAGTTTGTTCACAGCAGCAGTTTTCCAAAAAAGGGAAAAAATAAAGAAAAAAGAAAACTGCAGACCCTCTAGAAGCCAAGGCTTGGTATTCACTCTGAATCACTTCTGCAATATTTTATTGGTGAAAGCAAGTAACAAGAGCCATCCAGATTTAAAGAATGGGGACATTGACTCCCTTTCTTTTTCTTTCTTTATTCTTTTTTTTTTTTAAATGCAGTCAACCCTTTTATTAAACTTCATTGGTGATATCTGCCATTGACATTTGCTGGAAGAATTTACCTTGAAGATATTTGATTAACATTTACTTTCTTCTGTTTTTCCTTTTTTATTAGTATTTTGAAAGTGAGGAAAAATGTACATAAAATAGGAAAGTAAAGGGAAGTGCATTAGAACAGAGAAAATTCTGATACTTAGCTATAAAACTCCATTTCTTTATGAGGAAAGCAATAACAAATTTGTGACCATATAGACTCCAATACACTCTACTACTTGAATATTTTACTACAGGCATTCACTGATTTAATAAGAATAATAACTAAAACGAAAAGATATTAGGCTTTATTCTATCACGAAGTACCAGTTTGTTCAACTGCCTTTGGCAGCTTTGATGGAAATGTGATTACTGGCTAGTTAGGAGTGATCCTGTCACATATACATAAAAGGTTTTGACTAAGTTTCAGTCTCTGCAAAGAGATCCACTTTAGATGCAAAATTCCACGTAATGTAAAATGCATAAGTGGTTTTATTTAGTGGGCACTAATGACATGTGCTCAATGAGTAAATCGCCTTATGTGAAATTACATTATCTTTGTGTGTGTGTAGTTTTAATAAAATAAAAAATATTTATTCTTATAAACATTTAGCAGTCAGCATTTTAATGATGTAACATTCCACACTGTATATAGTAATATCCTACTGAATGAAAATTAAGGCAGAAAAGTTATGGATTATTTAAAATATTTTAATTTTTTTAAGTTTTCTCCCAAAATGAATCCAATGACTAATTGTCTTATTAAAGATAAATACACCTTATTTTTTCTGATTCCACTGTGGAAAAGAGGTATCCTCTCCTGCTGTATCCATAGAATTTACCTGTTCTTCATGGCTCTTCTATTTTCCCTCCTCCCCTGCCCCAAGTTTGAGTATAGAAAATTTCACCAACTAGAAATTAATTTCTTGGGAAAGATTTACATCTCTAGTACTTTTCTTACTGACTCTGTCTTCACCTTTGCCTCTCCCCTCTCGCCGGCACTCCAAAGCCAGTTCCCTCTGCCAGTCCTCAACAAAGCAAACAGGAAAAACCAGAAGCAAAAATTCAAAGGAACTAGCCAGTGAGCCAAGTGACTAGTCTCAGGAAAATGCTTGTTTGCAGAGCTTAGTTCTTTGTTCAGTTAGTTTGCCTGCTTGTTTGTTTTATCTCTGAAATGATATATGGTTTGCCTTAAAGAAAAGACAAATGACCTGGAAGTAATGCTAATCCAAGAGAAAGAGAGGACTAAATGGTAAAGATTTCTCATAGCTAAAGCTGAAATATTCTGTTTCCTTTCAGGAAACTCAAAAAAGGACAATGCAAGAGGAGGTAGATACTAAGTAACTATGTTCAAAGGCGTAGTCTGTATAGTCTATATGTGTAGAGAAACCACAGTGTAATACTCTGCTTGGGGCTGTTACCACGCCAGGGATAAAGGGATAAAGAAAGAAACTGTATTGGTCAAGGGACTTGGCCAACTGCAGATGACCCAGCCAAGTAGGGAAGTGGGGGAGAAATACTCTGAGCTCAATTTGCTTCCTTCTTTCTAATCTCAGTATGGCTGCCTACTGGCCAAACCCAAATGAAAACGAGAGGGCAGGGAAGTCTATTGGTGTGGTCCATTCAGGGTCAGTCTCCTAAGCCAAGAACAAGGTAGAGAAGGGAAGAGACACAGCAAAGACACATGGTCCAGACAATAGAAAAGGTTCTAGAAACACAGCAAAGACATACGGTCTGGGAAGGAAAGAGCAAGAAGTGGTGGGTGGAAGTGAGCAAAGGAGAGGGAGGAGCAGGAAGAGAAGGTAGAGAAGGAGAAGGAAGAGAGAGAGAGAGAGCATAAAGTTGTAGCCGGCTATCAAAATTTCAATTGTGAGCCCTAGGAATGGCTTTCATTACAAGAATTATGAAAACTGATTATGGTAGTTACTATTTATTAATGTGGTAAATTTTTACATTCTATTTTCCTTCATAGATTAAATGGTAAGCTACCTGAAGGCAAAGATCCTGCTGATCTTACTTACTAAAGTCTCCTCATTAAATATTTATTGAATCACATGGCATGATATGTATATTTTACTGATTTTGATTGTTTTTGAAAAATCAAGAATAGTTCACATTATGACTGATAAGGCTATGCCACTTAGTTTCAGTGACACCATCTTACAATGAACTAGAATGTTGCATTCCTTCAGCTGTCAACATTGTAATTATTAATGTACCACAACTTTTACTGACAGCAGAGAATCTTGCACTGACAAAAATAATATAAGTTGGTTTGTCAGAGAAGTTTACCAACAGCTTGAAACTTTCATGATGAAATGACTGGTCAAGCTAGTGTTGATGGCATTTGGCCAGAGCCATCCATCACTGATCCTGGGAAGCAGGACTATCTGATGGCTCCAGTTTTATTCAATCTATTTTATGCACCCATGCTTGACTATGCAACAAGGGACCTCAGGGTTGATATTAGGATATATTTTGATCTCCTAAAAGGCTTTTCCACTTCAATAACTTGCAATCCTCCTCAAAAGCCCTTGAGGCAGTTGTTCATGAACTATTGCTTCATGGTGACAATATACGCAACGTGAAATGGATTTCAGAAAACTTTGTAAGGCTTGTGTTAGGAGTTGTCTTTAAGCGGAAGATGACTTAATACAATCCAGGTTTTACTAACAAAATTCTACAACAGGTCAACAACACTAAACTTTTTGAAAGGCATTGCTGACAACTTGCTCCTTTGTAATTCTGATAGCAATCACAAGGTGGATAAGAAAATTCAGAGTAAAAACAATGTGTTTGTGGCTAGCAGTATCATCAGTAATGATTACGTTTCATAATATAGTAAAATGAATGTGTCTTCCTGAGTGGGTAAACTGGGAGCATTCATTGATTGACACTGGGTTGTACTGAATGTTAGGATTTTCTTCTTAATAGCTGTATAACTACTAGACATTGAAATTGTTTTCCTAATCATAAAATATTCAAGCTAGAAGAGATCTCAGAGTTTATTAACTAATGCTTTTCATTTTACATACGAAAGGTAATCCACTTGGTCAATATCTTTCTCTAAACTAATTTCAGAAACTGGACTGTGCTCCAAGTACCTTGATCACTTCGTTATTATTTTCATCACTCTTGTTTGAATGTTGTGGTAGCCAGTTTCCAAGATGGTCCCCAATGATCCTTACCACATGAGCGTCATGCCCTTGTGAAATCCCTTACAACATTGTGTCAGGGTTGGTGTGTGTGACAAATAGATTCACAGATTATTTCATTTTTGAGGCTAGGTCATAAATGTTACCATGGCTTCCTCTTCAGTCTGGTTTTGCTTCTCTTGGGAGAAGCCAGCTACCATGGCTGAGCAGTCTTGTAAAGGGGCCCACATGATGAGGAACTGAGGAAGGCAGCCAACAGCTAGCAAGAAACTGAGACTTCTTGCCATCAGCCATGTGAGTGAGCTTAGAAGCAGAGATCTCTGACCCAGGCAAACCTCAAGATGACTGCAGCACCAGCCAACATCTTACCTGAGACCTCATGAGGGACCTTGTGCCAGAATCCCTGAGCTCAGCTACTCCAAGATTCCAGACCCTTAGAAACTACATGACGTATTAAATTTTTGTGTTTTAGCAGTTACATTTTAGAACAGTTCAGGTTTATGCAGGAATATAAGTAGTAATGTGATAGTAAAAACATTTCTTCAGTATGTCAGGCAGCCATGAAATGAGGAATCATGGTAGTTAATTAGGTTTGGGAGGACTGTACAGGCAGCAGCTATAATTTGTGACCCCTGGATACATGGGTAGGCTTTAGAGATATGTGAACCCCAAAACTACATGTGGAATTATAAGGATATCTATACAAATACATGTTTTTCTTTTAAAAAAGGCTTATAGTTTTTGTTTGATATTTAAATGTACATTTGATCTCCTGCTCTATGGCCCTACTATAATGTTATAAACTGAGACAGAGCCAATTATATTTTTTTATTATAACTTTACAAACTTTCCATAGGCCTTATGTAGTGAGTGCTCAACAGATGGATGTTGGACGAGGAACTGAGCCGGTTTATGTACTTGTGTGCACAGAGGGGTACACATGTTATGGTTAGACAACTCTGGCCACCTATGCGTGACTGTTTTCCTATTCTGCTGCATCCAATATGTATTATCACAATTATTAGGTATATGAGGGTGTTCAATTCATGACTGTGGAACCCTCTGAAACTAAGTGGCTCACACCGAGATTGCTTCTTCGGTCTTCTTTGCATGGTGCATTCAAACACCAGAGTGAAGACGCCATTACGTATGCATGCAAGAAATTTCCTGGATTCATTTTGAGCATTTTTTTCTATGCTTCACACACAAAGAGTTTGCTGTAACAAATGTGGACTTTATCTTCATGTTTTTCTTTGACTTTCAGCAGTCAGGAAAACCATTACCCCCAAATAAAAAAAAAAAAGTCCTACAGTCACTTGCTATTTTGACGGCTTATTGCTTCTGTCACTATTTTAGAGTTGAACCTCCCACAGTTACTAACATTCTGCCTGTCTCTCTTAAGTAGTTAATTATAATCTCATGCACTCTTTCTGGGGACCCATATGCGTTAACAAAATTGGTTTTCTTTCAATTGTGGCTATAAGTTGATGGGTCCCAGTTCACCTATGTTTTTACTAAGGGTAATGCTACTCGGGCCCATACAAAGGATCCAAGTGTGTTTATTTTTCAGAACTTTGTGGAATTATAGCCACTTTCACCTTCAAAGTACTGTTTGAAGTTCCTGCTGCAGTCTTGACGAGCGGTGTACTCATTCACTACTTACCATTGTGCTGGTATTCCACCGGCTCCTGGTAACACATTCCTCTTTAATGCGACAAAAATTAGTTTCCATCTAAAAGTTACCTTTATGAAATTTCCCTTTGAAAAACATTATTTTCTCAGTTCTATTATTTTCAACATATTTACTTACATCTGGGAATGTTTCCAAAAGGAGCTTTAGGAAATTTTTGTACACTCATTGGGAGCAGGGGGAATACATCTATTGGAAGGGCTGACTAGTGCCACATGGAGAACAAATGAGGACAATTAATCCTGGTAATTCTGAAAGTGAAAACACTTTATAACAGGAAAATATAGATTTAACAAATTGATTTCTCCATTTGAGATATATTTTTTCCCTTATCTTGAGGAAATACATATACTTTTTTTTTGTCAAGACACTAGTTAATACAAAGTACTTAGGAAAAAAGAGAATGAAAGCAGATACACATGTTTAAGCTATATAAATAATTTACTGCCTCACAATAATGCATTGCAATATAGGCCCGACTCAAAAGCACGGTAATTAAACTGCTCATTAAGTATCTGTTAATGCACACCCACATGTCTGACTCTAACAGGCCACTCACAGTTCAGCTCGTTAGGTCCAGGGAGAAGTACCCACTCTGGAGTCCCTTCGACTCCATTCATTCTTCAAGTTGTGCATATTTGTGTTGCCTACTTTATGCTACATGCATTAGGCTGGGCTTTAGGAATACAGAGACAAAGAATAAACAGAAAATTGTACTAATTCAAAGAATGACCTAAATTCATAAGCTAGTCCTGTTTCTATTGTCTGTGGAATAGAAAAATGCTCTAAAATGTATCCAAGAAATTTCTTTTATGTGTATTGAATGTCTTCTTCTCTCTCTGTCTGGCACTGCCATGAACTTTCACTGCACCGTAACTGAAGAATTAACTGAAGTTTTCTAAGTTGTACGTTCTAGGAGTTGCATCCACTTACAGTACTTTTGTCTGTAATCACTGAGGCTCAGAGAAACCAGATGGGCTCCTCTGAGACTGCTTCATGTGTAGCTCCTATTCGCCAAAATTCTCACCCTGAATTATCTGACATACCACACTGGCTCCTTCTGTTTATGATGCTCTAATTTAATTTGAGGATTGCTTATATCACCTTCATTTTTAGAATGTTTATGTACTGTGGTGAGGTTTAGAAATATAAATTTGATAGAATGTGGATAAAGGAGATGGAGGAAGGGTATCTACTGTCCAAACTGTGCAAATGAGTAAGCTGGTGATCATTGAATTTGATGTTTGCTTAGAGTTTTTGAATATGTGCCATATGCTATATATTTTTTTTTTTTTTACCTAGGAGTTTATTTTAGAGTAATTTTAAAGAAGCCAAAATCAAGAAAATCAATTTCTGAAATCTGAAGCTATAATGAAAGAAAAAGAAGTGGGAAAGTGAATAAACATAAGGCAGAAATTAAGAAGAGAAAATTAGTCATTTCATAGAGAACATTGCTATAGTAGTCTTGGAAAGATAAAAGACTGACAGATAAAACCATCAACTGAGGAGGCATGATTTAGCTACATAATGCTAAATCTGTACTGGACGCCCAATCATTGGTTCTGAA
>VMDR010038300.1:0-10011 GCA_007922815.1 Macrotus californicus | reverse complement strand
CCTCCCTTCTCCTCCTCCCCTCCTTTCTTCCTCTCATTATTTTTGTCCCCTTCCTCTCCTTTGAAACTTAACTAATGGACAAACCTCCAGGCATATAAAACCAGCTCTCAAAAGCACTCTTCTTGGATTTCACCAGTAATAGCCAGCAAGAGACATGGAAAAAGAAAAAAAAAAAGCAGGATAATCTCCAACTGATTCAGTGAAAACTGCTACCACCAGCACTTGTACCATTTTCTTTTCTCAGCCCATAAAACTACAGCCCCACTTGGACTTGAGGAGTCATTCACTCTTCAGACGCCCCCTCATGGCTTATCAGATGAATCGTCTCCAAACTCTATTGGAGTCCCTTAAACTCTGTTTTCATTGATTCCTTATGCATATCACTTTATAGTTACAAGATGGCTGCTACGTTCTCTGGCAGGACATGGATTGATAATATTCAAGGGCAGGGAAATTTTGCCTTCTGTGTTTGTTTTATTGAGGAAAAGTTTTACTAATAAGTCAGACTTCTCCCTCAGATCCCAGTTGTCAGGACTGATTCACATTCTCAGGTCTTATGGCAATGAAAGCTAGAAAGATGATTATCCAATATTTTTAGCTGCTCTAATGGGAGATATACCAACAAGGAAGAAATCCTGGGGATAGAAAGAATGGCTGCAGAATTACAGCAAGCAGTGAATAGCATTACATTTTTTCCAAAGCCATTTCGAATGTGTTATATCATTTCAATTAGTTACCGTATTGAGTTTCTCAAGTGTATACACACTCACAATTTTATGACACTTTTTACCAACATTTTGATTGTCATAAGAGGAGTTCTTCAGTAAAGCCAAACTGTTTGAACATACTTTAAATAATAGAACATTTTCCTATTTGAAAACCAGTTTGAAGAAAGCCACAGAGAGATTCTTCATAAGAAATTTAGATGCTGGCATGCAGCTGCTTGAGCTAAATCCTCAACATTAGTACATATAAAGCATGTTATCAATAGTGAAACAAGATTTTTAATTGATATCTTAATATCATTAGCAGTAAAACCCATGGGGCAGCCCTGGAGCCAAACTAAGCAAACAAAAGTCTCCTCCTTTATGTCCTCTGTTGTTCAAGAATGTGTTTGTGTTCAGGTCAATATCCATCACAGGTACCTTGCTAGCAAAATTAGCAGTGTTGCTAAGCGACAGAAAAAATGATGTTTGAGAAAGCCCTCTCTTTGAAGCAATGGCTGACAAGAGAGCTGCTGCTGAGTGTCATGGACATGCATATAAAACTCACCCTTATGATCAGATGCAGTTAAGTGTGCCAACCTGTTCTGCACTGATAAGGTTTTTAAAGTTGAATAACAGGTAAGGAAGGGGATGGAAGTAGATCCTTCATACTACAGATCCCTCTTCTCTAGGTGACTCAGAGAGGACAGCCAGGTGATGATGGCTCCCACATGTTCACTATTATTGGGTCGTTTTTTCCTCAACATGGTCTCTTTCAGCCTATTTTTTGGCCTATATTTGCAAAACATTTATCTTATAAAGGGCCTGTATTCAAAATCTGGAAAGAACTCACAATGAATAATTTTTTTAAAAACTAAATTGAAGAATAAGCAAAAGATTGTAATAAATACTTCACCAAATGCTATTAAAAACTTTAAATACAGGTAGCAAGTAAATATATGAAAATAAGCTCTATATCAATTAGTCTTTGAGGAATGCAAATTAAAAGCATAGTGACCTGCCTCCTGACATCTATAACAATGACTAGACAAGTCAAAACAAGAAAAACAACAACAAAAACAAACTGAAAAGTACCAAGAGCTGCTGAGGGTGCGGAGCAACTGAAACTCTTAAACACTGTTAGTAGAATATGTAATGGTACAGTCACTTTGGAAGATAGTTTGGGAGTTTCTTATAAACTTAAATATATACTTAACAAATAATTCAGCAATTCTGCTCCTAGGTACTTATGCAAAAATTAAGATTGTGTGTCCACACATGAACATACATGGAAATGTTTATAAGTAATTTTATCCTTAATATTTCAAAAATGAAAATAAGCCAAATGCCCATCAACTGGTGAGTGGAAAGACAAACTTTGTTAAATACATACAGTCAAATACTATTCAGAAACATAAAAGAATAAAGTACTGATAGATGCGGTGTCAGGGATGAATCTCAAATGCATCGTGTTAAGTAAAAGAAGTTAAACTATAAAAAAAGCTTCATACCATATCATTCCTTTCATATGACAGTTTGGAAAAGCCAAAACCATAAGGGGCAAATAACAAATCAATGGTTTCCAGGGACTGTGGGCGAGACTCGGTGTTTGTATGAAAGGGATCATGAGGGCACTTGGTATGATGGCAGCAATGTTCTAGGTCTTGCTTGGGATGGTCATTATGTGACTATGAACATTTTCCAAAATGCATAAAACTCTGCAGCTCTAAACAGTGAACTTTATTCACTGAAACATTGTATCTCAATCATCCTCACCCTATAAAATGACCCAGAAAGCCTCAGTTGTTTACATTTACTCTCATAGATTTATGGGTTATCTGGGGATGTTTTGATGAATAATGGTTGTGATCAATAATTAGAGTTGCTTATTTACAACCACACTAGCAGGTTCTAGTGAAAGCAAATTACAGACCAAATTTTACCACATACCAACATTTATCAAATAAATATTCTTTAGAAGAAGGAAGAAAATAGTTTACATATACAGAAGGAAGAAGGAAGAAAATAGTTCTGTCACTTTGATAAATTCCTCCTTCTCTCTCTCTCTGTTTCCCTCTCTCTCTCTCTCTCTCTCTCCCAGAACTAATCTGCTCTTGCATGAATAATTTCCTTGAGCCAGATATAATAATATTCTAGAGACAGAATTCTGTGCCTTTAGAGGTGTCTTATAATTATTATCAGGCAACCAAAATCCTCCATGGTGAGAGATGGACAAAGGATTCTTTAACAATCAAGTCTCAATTACCCCTCTCATCGCACAAACTACAGGGCTTGCTAGATGCATAAAGCCTATTCAGTTAATGTGGAGAGTATGTCCAATTTGTTTTGGCTAATTATCTTTTCTTTATTATCATGGTTTTCACCTATGAGATCCCATTTCCAACATTCACTATGTTAATTGGAAAGTCACTAATTTCAGTGGTGAATCTCTGTGTCCAAAATTGAATTGCACAATGAGTGACCAGAAATAATGACAAATGAAATAATGAAGCTTGTGTACTTCAGAAGTGGCTGTTTCTCAAATGGAGCTGTTCTGATTAAAGAACAAGGGACAAGTGCCAACATGTGAATCCCTGCCCACAGCAATTGATAATACCTAACTTGTAGATAGTCTGATTCTGATTAATACACACAAAATACCACAATGTCTATGCTGCAGTATTTAAAAGCAAGTGGCACAGAAGACATATCAGTTTTTATAACAGCATTATTCAAAAATAGCTTAATTGCCCAACAAGAGAATAGACAAGTAAAATTATGCCATATTCCCATAAGGTAATACTATAAAGCGAGAACTATACATAAAATCATGGATAAATCTCACAAATGTTATGTTGCGTGAAACACACCAGACACTAGAGAGTAAATACTGTCTAATTCCATTTCTACAATGTTTAAAAATTGGCAAATCTAACCAGTGGAGATAGACCTTCTGTGTGGTGGCACTGGAGCAGCACTGACCGCAAAGTGGAAAGGGGAAACCTGGGTGACAGGAATTGTCTCTGTCTGAATGGGGTGGCTTTTTCAAAGCTTCCACAGTTGTAAAACTACACCAAGCAGTATGCAAACAACCTCTGCACTCTATGCACCTCATTGTATGCATTTTCTACCTCATCTTAAGAAACATGAGAAATCAAACATTTTTAAATGGATTATATATATCACAATACTGGTATGAAAATGTTTACTGATATTATCAAAACTAATTCTGGTTTCAGTGGCTCCAAATGTATTCATTAAATTATAAAATATGAATGGTAATATAGGTAGACAAGTGTCTAGCTGTCACTTCAGAACCACACTCTGGAATTCCCAGTAATCCCGGAAAGCTTTTCCGATCACCCACCCACCAACATTTCTCCTTGTCTCTCTGCCTCACATTCTGGTACGTTTATGGCTGATGGGCTGTTCATCCTATAACAAAGGCAGACCCCTTAGTAACTGTGCCTGACCATCCCCTCAAACTCTGTTCCTACAGTGATTTTCTGAACATAATTTTATCAGGCTAATTATTTGATGACAGGTACTTCCTTTCATATGTGTTCCCACTGTCAAAAGATCGCGAAGGTCTGGAATTATCTCAGGTGTGGCATTTTTATTCTCAGAAACAGAGAAAGTGCCTGCACATAATAGAGCCTATTTGCTTGCATTTGAAGAACAGAGAATTTCTCCTCACACTTTTCAGAAGTTCACAGAAAGCGTCTCTCTTTGAGTGTATAAGACTGCCCTCTACGTAAGGCTCTGTATTCTTAGACGACTTTGTGTTCTATGGTGAGAGAAACCTGAGTTTTTGGTTTTCAATGGTATTTACTTTGTTTATCGATATATTCATTGTAGCATGGTAGGAGTCACTTAATGGGCTATATATTTGTGTTTACTGGATTCTCTGCAGTTCTTAGTTTTACTGTTTTTGCTGTGTGTCAGTCCTCAATTGCCTGCATAGCCGCGTGGCCTTGTGGTTGGTTGCTCTTTATCTAATTGACTCCCAGCTCTCCTACTCCTGGCTCTGCAAACCAGTCTTAACACTGCAGACCGAAGGACCTTTCTGCATCACTCTCCGAGCATTCTGGGTTAAGTGACCTTCCTTTTTGTTCTCAGAGCAGCACTTACGTCATAATTTCTTGTTTGCATGTCTGTATTCAGCAACACACCATAATTCAGGGGAGGGACTTTATTTTGTTTAATATTCTATACCTATAATCCAGCATAAGACTGACACAGTGTAGATGCTCAGAGTTAAATCAATGAATAAATAAGAAGGCTTTATATTTTCCACATGCAATCAGTTCCACCTGGGATCCTGTCATCTCGATCTTACAGAGAAGACTTCCCGAATCACTTCTACATTTCTACATCTTCAGGCTCTATTTCATATGTATACTTTCCATGTGTTAAAACATGGACAATTTGATCTTAACTTTTCATTTGTTGTACACAATTTCATCAATTATTCCTATGTTACTTTGTATTTAAAGTTCGTTCTTCCAAATGTATTAAAAAATTGTTTTGGTGAACAATTTGTTTATTATGCCTTTTACATATCTTATACTTACATCAATTTGTATCATACGCAGTAGAATACCAGATGCAGTAATTACATTTTATGTGATGAATGATTACTATAACAAAGGCTTGCTTACCATGTAAAAAAATCTGGTCAACTGCTATTTAAATAGTTTGTTTTACAAAGTTATATTTTAAATGCCACAAAAATACAGAAGTTTCTACCTACTTTATGTGGCCCCTTTTAATCTACCAAGTGATCTCCCCCCACACACCCATCCATCCAAAATATGACACACTAGAATATCATCTTTCCCACAAGAGTCTCACAGTTTAAAGAAAAGAACTAATCACAGAGTGACCTAGTGTGGATGAGTGGACATCTAAGCATGTTTTTGCTTATATACAAGGGAATTGTTTGATGGCTGGTTGAGCAGAGTTTGGAACTATGGTGAGGGTGTGAATGACTCACTTTTTAATCAAGAAAATTAAAATAGAATATGATATAGTTGATCTGCAAAAGGAAACAGCTGTCTTTATAATTGAAAATTTTTTCATAGCACACCATTTATAATTCAATACCAAAACCCTGAGAGGAGTAATAAAATGTTTATTAAGTGTGTTGAGTTCCTTGGAAATAAGGATTGCATAAGCACCAAGCATAATGAAGAACATAGCAACATCAGAAATTGTGTTCTAAAATCTAATTTCAGAAAAAATACTGTTCTTGCACTATCTTTATGAAACATGAGTAGCCCCTCTTGATCTGAGCAACAAGCCAGGTTTCTCCAAAAATGAAATATTTCTTTGGCTTAGCAGTATTCTTTAAAGTAATGGTTTTGGAGAAGCTATGCTAGTCGGAAGCTTACAGCTACAGAAGAAGAAGAAAAAGAAGCCACAAAAATATCGTGACTCTGAAAGAAATGAAAGATAGTCAATCTCCTTAAACACAGTCTACCCATAAAAGAAACATTTCAGTGTCTGCTAAACAACAAATAAAAGTTTAGAAAGACAAATAACATTTACTTCCTTAAAAATAGGTATTGGTCTTTTATCAAGTTGTACAGCGATCATTCCATAGAATTTTGTTTGAATCACATTTCATTTAGAATTGCATATCGGCTGTCACATATTTTTTACCTTCACATACACAAACACATACACATTTTAAAAAGAAAAACAGTTTTTAAATAATGCTTCCCTTTCATTTTTTTCTTTGACATTTCAATTTCTCGATTATTTACGAAGCAGAAAATATTTGGTTTTGCCAACAGACACAAATAGTTTAAGTAGAAGAGCAGCTGATTACTTTTCAATAACTGGTGGTGAGCACTGCTGCTTAGCAAGCATCCTCTTTCTTTTTTTTAAGTATTTTTTATTGATTATGCTATTACAATTTTTCCAATTTTCCCCCCTTTATTCCCTCTCCACCCTGCCCCACCAACCCTCCAGCCTTCCTCCCACTTAGTTCATGTCCATGGGTTGTACCTATAAGTTCTTTGTGTCCTATGTTTCCTATACCATTTCTTATCTCTCCCTATTTTATGCCTACTAATTATGCTTCTTCTTCCCTGTATCTTCCCCCACCTTCCTTCCTTCCCCCTTCCCACTGAAATCCCTCTGTGTGATGTCCATTTGTCTGAGTCTCACAAACCTCTAGGACAACTGAAATGTTCCAATATCCAAATTATAGGGGTGCCAGAAGGAGAAGAACAAAAGCAAGAAATTGAAAACATATTTGAACAAATAATGAAGGAAAACTTCCCCAATCTGGCAAAGGAAATAGACTTCCAGGAAGTCCAGGAAGCCCAGAGAGTCCCAAAAAGGTTGGATGCAAAGAGGAGCACACCAAGGCACATTGTTATCCAAGATGAAAGATAAAGAGAGAATCCTAAAAGAAGCAAGAGTAAAGGAGAGGGTTACCTACAGAGGGGTGCCCATAAGGCTATCAGCTGATTTCTCAAAAGAAACCTTACAGGCAAGAAGGGGCTTGGAAAGAAGTATTCGAAGTCATGAAAGGCAAGGACCTCCATCCATGATTACTCTATCCAGCAAAGTTTTCATTTAGAATGGAAGGGCAGATAAAGTGCTTCCCAGATAAGGTCAAGTTCAAGGAGTTCATCATCATCAAGCCCTTATTATATGAAATGTTAAAGGGGCTTATCTAAGAAAAAGAAGATCAAAAATATGAACAGTAAAATGACAACAAACACAATTATCAACAAATGAGCAGAAAAGAAAAGAAAAACAATGAAAACAAAAACTAAGCAAACAACCAGAACAGGAACAGAAGCATCCTCTTTCTTAATCTCCCTGGGCTGGAAGCACATGTCTATAATAAACTGAATGCACCAATTATTGGGCATTCTTAAACACTCTGATGTAACTAAAGCGGTTGTCTAGTCATTCTCAAAATCACAAACATAAACTCCAAATATAAACTTAAAAATGAATCATTTCTGAATATTTTCTCATTCTTGTTACCCACAAATGCAAAAACAAAACCGCATTTAAACTGGTCTTTAATCCCAAGGAATACTCTTCCAGAATGTGAAAGTACAGAGTGGTGAGACCACAGGAATAGGATCAGGGCCTCCTTGCCTTGGGTGAAAGTCTTTACTCAGTGATCCCACAGCTAGATGAGCCTACAGAGAATCCCTCCAAGCCTTAGTTTCCTTCTCTGCATCACTATTATTAGTAGCCTCAGAGGGTTTACCTCCCCCATTGTCTGTTCTGGGACTCAGAACTCAGGATGAGTGTGAACTATTTGTTTCATTATTAGCTCTACCACTTCTTTCCTGTGCTGGCTTGGGGAAATACTTCATTTCTCTGAGCTGTAGTTTCCTTATTAACAAAATGAGAAGAAAAATGCACATTTAGGAGTGCAATGCAGCAGTGAAGGGCACACAGGTTCTGGAGGTTAACTGCTTGGGCATATATCCTGGTTCTGGTCTTTATTAAATCTGTTACCTTGAACACATTGCGTGACCTTTCCGTGCTTCAAGGTTTTTTTTCCTTGTTTGTAACATGGATAACAATCTTTATGAATTAGCTAAATGATAAATACTTTATTAAATCTGTAACACCTAAAGGGATGCTTGACAGGTAAGAAATATTCCATAGATATTAGCTATTACTCTTATTGATATTATTGTAAGGTTATTGTTGGAATTTCTGAGGGAACCTCCAATAAACAGAATTTCTTATCCACAGATTATTAAGAGGATGAGAAATGAAGCAAAGAGTTAATAAGGAGGGTAAAATATTACCTTTATTACTGTTTTTTTGCCTTAGGATCTGCTAATCCATCCAGAATCCTAGAATGAAGCTTGTTTGCATTCCCCTGCCCCCTACCCACAATAGTGCATCAGACAGCCCAGCACAAACTCGTGGCAGGCAGAAACTGCACTCTCTGTAGCCGGGGAGACTCTCACAGAAAGAAGGGAGTGCAGCCAAGCAAGAGTGCCCACTCACTCCTCCCAAATTTACTTTTATGACAAGTCACATGGCCTCCCAAGAGGCAGAATGAAGAGAAATCTTGGTTTAAGATTGAGCTCCTTGCACAGGAAAGAAACAACAGGAAAAGGCAATCTTACCAAATAACATCCCTATTATCATCATCCACCCCACCACCAAGGATATGCTCTTTTTAGAGGCATCCAGAACAGGACACTCCTGCCTTCCTCAATTACTTTTTGTATTTTATACTCATGTGCATTAACTAAAAGCTAGGGAACTTAAATGTTTTTGATCCCTTGGCTATTCGACGGCCCCCTTTCAGCCTGTGTGCTTGACAATATAAATTGATTAGCTGTTTAGCATCATTCAAAAATAATTATTTAATTTGTAGCTATTGTTTTTCTTATATCCCGCAGAACAATGTGCCTTCTGCTATGCTGAAATAGGCATATGGCTGTAATTATTAGTTCAGACTTTTGGGAAACGTGTATGTGGCTTTTTAGATGGCATGTTAACTAATGTCATGAATAGAGTTCTCTTGGTTGGAGAGGGAGAGAGAGATGGAAATAATAAAACTAGTATTATACATATGAAATATGACAATGTGGGTCAAAAGAAAGGACATTCGCCAGCAATGAAAATCTACAAATAAACTAGGATGACAATTCCATTTGCAATGGCAGCAAGAAGAATAAAATACTAGGGAATAAATTTCATGAAAGGAGTACAGGCATGTTTATTGAAAACTATAAAACCACATCAAAAATAAAGTACATATCTAGTTCAATCTAATATTTAATAAGATGAGATTATTGTAATTTTGAGATCTCTCTGGGTGGCTTTTTGAAAGGTATATATTCCCAGATTTGGCCTCCAACCCACTAAATCAGAATTCTAGAACAAGGAAAATCTGCTGCTCTAGAACATGTAAGAAACTAACCTTAGAAAGCGTCAGTCTTTGTAAGGTAGAGGTGTGCTAAAAGCAACATTTTGATGGTGCCTCTATTTGTGAATAAGAAAGAGTAAATTATTCTGTTTCTTACATTTACAATTATAAAACAATGCTTAACAAAAGAAGTTGTTTTTATATAGATCTGAAAGTCTAGAAAATGAAGCACTAAGGTTAAATTTTAAAATGTATTTTATGTTTATGTATTGGATCAGGGCATAATTTTTATTTCACTAAGTTTTTTATATCCCATGTGAAGTTATGACCACAAACCTGAAGAAGCATATTCCATGTTCCACATTAATTATTAGAGCTTCCTTAGAATTTGATATATGGGAAAATGTCTGTTGAGTGTGAAGAGTAAGTATGGGAGTG
>VMDR010038299.1:0-10012 GCA_007922815.1 Macrotus californicus | reverse complement strand
AAGCATATTGATTTATGGTACAATATCTCACAATAATGGTTAAAACATATGCAAATTATAATCAGTAATCACAACAGCAGCTGTGTTGATCACTGAGTCTGCATCTATGTGTGCACCTATGTACAGGATGTAATATACCGATTTTCTAGCATTTAGGTAGATAACAGAATTACAGGTAAATCTTACATTTACTTTAGTAATTAGCACTTGTAGAATCCGAAAAAAATAAGACAAAGACTGAAATATGATTTCATTGTCTTTATTTTTTGGAAGGCAAGGCTTCAGGTGTGATGTAACAACTTATGTTGAGACTTTTTTGGTTTTGTAATTTGCATGAAATTAACTAGAAATTTAACCTTTGGAAAAGTAATAGTAGACTTTTTATTTTGTTTGCAAAACCTGGGAGCGAACAACAGAACTGAGGTTACAGAATTGTTCTCAGGAGCAGCTGGAAACATCATGCAGGGGTGCACTCTGTATAATGCTCAGTGCCCTTTCTCAGGGAACTGAGAGAAATAGGAGTCTTGGCATATGTTATTTTCTGCATGAAAGCTTACCAAAATCCCTGGTGTATTTCAGCTGCGAGAGTGATAGGCAATAGCATTTCATCGTCTCTCCCATGCAGTTTGTCATTTGATTACATTCAGTTTAGCACTTGATAATAAACTGTCTTTGTACCTTCTCCTTCTTCTTATGAACTCTCAAGGCATTTTCTCCCTTTACTCATCTTTAGCACATTTTATTCCATTTATCAAGTTTTACTACACTGAGCAAGTTTTGTCTTGTACCAGCCTATCTCTTCTATCAGATAGCAAACTCCTTAAAGTCAGGAACTATGTCTTACTTTTATGCCTCCTGCATCTAGACCAGAAAGCACACGAAGCTAATATTTTGTTACATGAATGAATGAATAAATGATAACTATTTCACATATCATCTTCTAGTTCTTTCAGATTATGTTTTCTCTCCCAGCAAGACTGGACTTCGCAAAGCCTAGGACTGGAGGGCAAAGCCCAGGTTGTCACCCAGTGTTTTTGCGCCTAATACCTGCTAATCAACTCAGAAGTACTGCCCACTTAGCTAAATTGTTTATCAGTTTGCTTGCAAAGTATGTTTGGATAAAATTATCTCGGCACAAGTATTGGTTAACCTAAACTAAGAACATGAATTTATTTAAAGATTTTACTTTGTTTTTAGTTTTCTTATTAATGATAACAAGTGGTTGTTACTTCAAACCGCACTGTTTCTACTTACCACTTCCAAATATTTGAAAAGTGTCTCCAGTGTGCAAGCATCGTTCTAGCTGATGGAAAAAAGGTAAAAATTCCTGTCTTTACAGCACTTGCATTCTAATGAGGGTGGTGGAAGAAGAGATAAGTAAGTGAAGTATGATGTTATGTGCTGATAAATGCAATGCTGAAGGATAAAAAGAGAACAACAACAAAAGGCTTTATTAAAAAGTGATACTTTAGTAAAGACATGAAGGAGGTGAGGGAGTGATCACATGAATATCTGGAAATGAGGATTCCAGGCAGCAGTCACAGCAAAACATGAGACCTAAGGAGAGAGTGTATTTGGTATACTGAAAACACAAGGACCGAAGAGCAGTGACCCATTAGATCTGCACAAAAATGTAAAGTTAGTTTCTGAACTTGTAAAGCTGTGATGAGGTGTGAACTGCATGTTGCGTGCTTAGCACAATGCCTTGCACACACCAAGTAATAAATATTATTGCAATATTTATTATCGTTATGTGAATTATATGAGAACAGGCTCTAAGAACATTCTTAGAAAAAAAGCACCATGAATTGATGGTGTTTTAGGGTAAAACTAGGAGGTTCTTCTGCCATGTCTGAGTCAAGTCTGCCTGATTCTAATGCATTACTTGCCTATATAACTACTTGCTAATATTCTTATTTTTGGTGGATAGCTACTTATTGGTGTTTCTAAATAAACATATTTAAAATGTAGTCCATGGAGCTTTGGTGAGTGAGCTGAGGGAGTTTGGGTTTATGCTGTCCAAATGCCTGAGATATCTGGCATCAGATGGGTCAGCAGACTTCTCGTGCAGTTACAACACTGAGATGAGGCCCTCCTGCTCAGAACCCGGTGTTCCGCTCTCCCCTGGCGAGGGGTATGGTTGTTCTCATGGACACTAGGTCCTACAGACATCCTCAACGTGAGCCAAGTTCCCTTAATGGATGTTCTGGAAAGAGCTCCGTGTTACCGAATCAAGAATGTAATTTGAGCTATGCCGACAGGAAACAAATTGATCATTTTGGCTCACATTCCTGAATCTGAAGCAGTCCTTCCCCATCACGGAAGGGTTTCCAACATGATGCAGTTAAATTCCCAAATGTTCCTGGATGTGGAGTCCCTAATTTAGATTTGCTATTAAGCCCTTGAATATATTTTCAAATGCTCAATGGAAAGTAGGATGATATTCTAGTATGTTACTGCATGCATAATCCTTATTGATATTTTTTTCCTTTCCAAATTGGGGTGGGGTGAACACCTCTAATTTCTTGCGTTTGGGCAAAGAAAAGGAACACAGAGCATTCTCAGGATCTCTTAGAACAGTTGGTCTGCTAAAGATTGCTGAGATTACCAGTTCAGAGCATAGACTTCAAAAAACTTTGTTTCCTAAGCAAGTGCAAAAAATAGAGTAAAAATCAATTCTTGAAATCAAAATTAAGTACCATGGTTAAGTCCGTTTCTGTACCTAATCCAAACTAAGTAAAATGGAAAAGAAATAGAATTAATTGGGTTCTCTTAAATTCTTTATTGATCCGCTTGCAATGTAGGCCAGACAGAAACATATACTCATACTACCCTGTTGATAATTGCTGTGACTGAATGTTAAATGGTGCTAGGAATGGACAGGTGTGAAATTTCATTAGGAAAATTGCTGTAGGTGAGAGGGAAGGAGAAGAACAGAAATTAGATAGCAGTAGCATAAAAAAGAAAATAGTTTTTTGCTAAAGTGTCCCAGTTTCTTCTTTCCTCATTGTTTTATATTTCTTTGTGAATAAAGTAATTTTGTCTTTTTTTAATTCTTCTTTTTAAGAAAACCAAATATATTCAAGTTTTACATGCTAAGTGTCTTTATGTTTTTAACAGCTTTATTGAAGGGTGATTGACATCCAATGAACTGCACATATTTAGGGTGTGTAATCTGATGGGTTTTGATGTATGTCATCACCTGTCAATCCGTTACCACAATCAAGACAATGAACACTCTACCATCACTTAAAGTTTCCTTGTACCCTTCTGTAACCCTTCTCTCCTCCTACCCTGTCATCAGCCAACAACTAAGATGCTTTTTGTTGCCATAGATTTGTTTATATTTTGTAGAATTTTATATAAATTGAGTCATATGATATCTGCTCTTTTTTGTCTGGCTTATTAAACTCATCTTGATAATTTGGGGATTCACTCATACTTTTGCTGATACCAGTCGTTCATTTCTTTTTATTGCTGAGTAGTACTTCATTGGACAAATGTAACTCAATTTGTATCTTCATCTGTTGATGGACATTTGTTCTCTTCCCCAAGTTTTTTGTTGTTATAAATAAGGCTGTCATGAAATTTCCATAGAATCATTAAATGAACATATGCTTCCATTTATCTTGGGTAAATGCCTAGGAGTGGAATTGGTGGATCATGTTGTAGATATAGTAAAACTTTTTAAGAGACTGCCAAACTTTTCCAAAGCAATTGCATTATTTTACATTTACATTTTTACATATTTTTCTATCGCTGGCTGGACATTTTTCTGAGGTCAGTTGGTAATGGGAACATACCTATTCCCTCAAGGTGGGCAACCAGGCAGAGGCCAGGTGCTGCTTGTCTGAGACATTTTAGGAAATCTGAAGCATGAGCCAAGGTTGGTCATTTGTACGGAAAGGCCACTGGGAATGGCATGGGTGGGCCCACACATTGGGTGGGGCAGAATCTCATGAAATCACCAGGGTGTTTCAAACAGTGTGAGCCGTGTTGATGGAGATATTGCATTTGTCTGTCAGCTCTGTGAGAGGAGGCTTCAGAAAAGGAACAATGGCCTCTGGCAGCATTTTTGTTTGGGAGAAAGCTACCCCTCCAGCCCTAATCCTGAAGCCAGGCAATTCAGTGCCTCCCCATATGTCCCTGACACCTTTTAAGCTGCTAACTGGGTGCAGGGGCTCAGAGCGAGGGAGCCCGAGTAAGTGTATGTGGGAGCCCTTTAAGAGGAACTGCCTGGGACTCCAGGAGTCCGCTATGTCAGTGAGCCACAAACTGCTGGTGTTCACAGCCAGAAGTTAAGGGGACTTCTGTTCCCAGCACTGGCACCCTGAACTAGGGTTTCTGGTCTGGGGCTGGGACCCCTGGCTCCTCAGGGGAAACCTCAGAAGCTAAGATAGCCCTCCCAATTTTTAACTGCCACACATGTGTATAAAACCAGCCTGTTCCCTCTCTCCACCCCTCCTACCAGTCTCGATGTGGCTTCTCCTTTCAATTCTTAGTTGTAGGACCTCTGCTCAATTAGATTTCAGGTCGTTCTGAGTCGTGGTTGTTCTGTAGTTCAGTTGTAATTTTGATGTGGCTGTGGGAAACTCTGAGTACCACATCTACCTCCACCACCATCTTGACTAGAAGGTTTCCTAATTTCGAGTCAGACGTTGGCTGGCGTTCAGACTGTGCTGCTTAGTTCATTGGCCTCCAGCAAGTTACTTAATTTCTCTGAGTCTATGTATCTGTATACTGAAGCCACCTCCTACAATTCTTTGAAGATTTAACGAGATAAGTAGTTGTGTTTGTTTAATATTAAGAACTTGATAAACATTAGCTTTGATAAGTATATTAACCACATAAAACATAGTATCCATACACAAACCTCAAATATCTGTTGGTAACTTTACTTCAATAATTTTTTAGCCCTCATCATTACATTGAGCTTATCTTTTTTTTCTTCTGGTTCTTACCTCTCTCCTAGAATACATCCTTTTCACCCAGCTTAAATCCCATGGAAATTCATTATAACCACTTCCATGGCCTAGACTCTTCATTTTCTTGTCCTTTTTAAAACCCTGTTCATTGCTTTCACAGATTTCACTGTTCAGTGCGGAAACCATGTATTAAGGAGATAACTGTAAATGTCAAAATGCTCAAGGATTGGTCTTTGAGCTTTTTCACTATCTTATGACTCCAAATATCATTTATATTCTGATATCTTCATAACACTAGACTTGTGTATCCAGCAGGTTACTTATATCTGCATTCAGATGTCTAAAAGATTTCTCAGAGTTAACATGTCCAAAACCGAAATTTTTATTTTTCCTGAAAAGCCTGCTCTATCCATACCCTGAATTTCAGCTAGTGGTAAGTTTAGCATTCTAGCTGGTCTTGCTAACACCTTGCAGTCATCCTTGCCTCCTCTCTTTCTCTCATAACCCACAGCCACCATCTTCAAAATATGCCCAGAACCTAAATGCTGGTTTGTTTTTTTAATTTCCATGTTTTGTCCAAGCTACCATTACCTTCAAACTTGGTGATTGCAATAGTTTTGTTTTTTTTTTTTAACGACTTTCTCTGCTTTCAGCCTTGACCCACTCTACTTCAAAGTCTCAAGACCACAACAAGAATGATCTTATTAAAACATTAGTCATAGCATGTTACTACTCTGAAATGGCTTCCTACCTCATTCACAGCAACAGCCAAGGAGTCCAGGACAGCTCATGAGGCCTACAAGATCTGCTTTACATCTTCCCCCTTCACTGTCCTCTCTGTCTGAACTTCTTCTGCACCATCTTCCTCCTCGCTCTGCTTTAGCCACAGTGACTCCTTCCTGTCATCAAACCAGCCATAGGTCCCTTCTTAAGGCCTCCACATAGACTATTCTTTCCTCGGATATCCTTCTGGCTTACTCTCATTTCCTTCCACTCTTTATTCAAGTTACTTTTCACTGAGATTTATCTTCATCAACTTATCAAAAACTGTAACCACTTTCTACACTTTTTTTATTCCATTTACCTGTTTTATTTTTTTCTTTAGCATGTGTCAATATGTAATGAACTGTATATGAATGTAATTAATGTGTATAGCCCATTATAATCTTTCTGATTATCTCTTACCTACACTAAAATGTAAGCTCCAAAAGTTAGGGATTGTTGTTTGTTTAGTTCATTATTTTATCCCATTGCTTAGAAAACATGGCTGGAAAATAGTAACACTCAAGTAAGTGTTGAACAAATGGATGAAAAGAGGAAGGATTTTTTTTTATCATATCGCTTACCAGACATATATACTCCTGCCTCTTCTGGGATCATCGCAACTTGAACATATTTAAATGTCAATACACCATCACTACTTCTATTTTTTATACAGATGTGAAAGCCCTCAAGGCATAGATTAAAATCCCTAGAATACACTGAAGTAGAAAATATCTAATTATTTGCAACAACACTTCTTTTTTCATTTTTTTTGGTATCGACACTCTTACAGGTGCCCCCCGCCCACCTCAGCCTCCCCATCCCTGACCTTCAGAACATTGTCATGTGCCCATGGGCTTGGTACATGTACACATATCTTCTTTGGCTAATGTCTTCCAATCCCCACCCCCGCCCCTCTGAGATGCATCATCTTCCACGTTCCATGTGTGAATGTCTCTGGTTTTATTTCGTGTGAGCATTTCTTCACATCTATCAGTGTATGTCCTTTTTGGAGAAGTGTCTATTCAAATCATTTACCTTTTTTAAAAAAATTGGATTGTTTGTCTTCCTGGTGTTAAGTTGTATAATTTCTTTATATATTTTGGAAATTAACCCCTTATCAGATGTATCATTGACAAATATGTTCTCCCATTCAGTGGGTTCTCTTTCATTTTGTTGATAGTTTCCTTTGCTGTGCAGAGGCTTTTTAGTTTGAGGTAGTCCCATTTTTTTATTTTTCCTTTATTTCCCTCCCCCCCTTATTTTTAAAATTATCTGCTTTAGAAGAGTTTAGAAAGAAAATTTAGAGCCCTCACCTGCAAACCACTGACCATGAAAAAGAACCAGCAGGGTTAAAATGATTGAATTAAATCTCTAAGAAATCCATTACGGTTTCAGGCAGATAATATAAAATGAGAACACATAAAATTATAATGAGACAAAGGGAGAAATAGAAAGTAAAATGAAAGAAGAGAGCACTCTAAAGCAAATTTTTCCTTTGCCTTACGGGCATCTCCAAGTCCCCTGGACTCAGATCTTCAGCTGCTTTTAACTCCATGTGCTCAGCCTATAAAGCACCTGTCACATTTTATAGATTCTGTCTCCTCAGTTATTCCTTCTTTCATCCATGCATTTTGTAAATCCTTTTAGTGCACTGTTTTGCATCAGGCACTTTGTTAGGCACAGGGAAGTTAATGATGAAAAGGCAAACAGCTTTCTTGGGATGCCCCACAAGGAAAGCAAAGAAAATGCATATACAAAGTAGATAATTGTCAGTTTGATAAATATTGTGAAAAGTAATGCACTGTGCTAATGGAGTGAGTCAGAGATCTAAATCCAGTCTAGGGTGTCGAGAAAGAATGTTTCTTATATTGCTCTTTGCTCTCTTTTCCTACCACCATCACACTAATTAAGGTCCTATTATCTCTAAGAGCACCATCATTCTCCCGAATCCCCAGCTCTGACCACATTTGCCATGACTAAGCATTGATGGGCGTTGTCTGACCACAGTATGGCTGTAGCCCTTTCATCCTGGTTTTCCACTATTCCTCAAACACATCTCATGATTTCCAACATTTTTACTTTTATTCATGCTGTTTCTTCTGGTACATAAATGTGCTTCATGTGTTGACCTGTTTTCTAGGGCCCAACTCAAAGTTTCTCTCTTGTAGAAAGCCCACCTTCCCCACTCCACCCAAGGGCTAGTAAGTGCTACCTGAACACATGGCACTTGCCCCTTCTTTATTTCATGTATTTTTATTTCATCATAAGCCATTACATGTTATTTCTTGTATTGTTACACTAGTCTAAAAGGTAGGGATATCAAAGAGCAGACACGTTTTGAAAATTGAGAATTCAATGAGGGGGAACCAGGATCCTTCTAGGATAATATGGGCTTGGATAAGTTACTTAATTTCTTAGATATAATTTCTTTTGCTTTATTATATTTTATTGATTATGCTATTACAGGTGTCCCATTTCTCCCCCTTTATTCCCCTCCACCCTGCACACCCCCTCCCGCCCACATTCTCCCTCTTTGGTTCATGTCCATGGGTCATATATATAAGTTCTTTGGCTTCTACATTTCCTACACTATTCTTAACCTCCCTCTGTCTATCTTCTACCTACCATTTATGCTTCTTATTCCCTGTACCTTTTCCCCCTTTCTCCCCACCTATTCCCCCACTGATAACCCTCCTTGTGATATCCATTTCTGTGATTCTGTCCCTATTCTAGTTGTTTGCTTAGTTTGTGTTTGTTTTTCTTTTAGATTCAGTTGTTAATAACTGTGAGTTTGTTGTCATTTTACTGTTCCTATTTTTGATCTTCTTTTTTTTAGATAACTCCCTTTAACATTTCATATAATAAGGGCTTGGTGATGATGAACTCCTTGAATTTGACCTTATTTGGGAAGCACTTTATCTTCCCTTCCATCTAAATGATAACTTTGCTGGATAGAGTAATCTTGAATGTAGGTCTTTGCCTTTCATGACTTGGAATACTTTTTTCAAGCCCCTTCTTGCCTGTAAGGTTTCTTTTGAGAAATCAGCTGACAGTATGATGGGCACTCCTTTGTAGGCCACTTTCTCCTTTTCTCTTGCTGCTTTTAAGATTCTCTCCTTATCTTTCATCTTGAGTAATGTAATTATGATGTGCCTTGGTGTGTCCCTCCTTGGGTCCAACTTCTTTGGGACTCTCTGAGCTTCCTGGACTTCCTGGAATTCTATTTTCTTTGCCAGCTTAGGGAAGTTCTCCTTCATTATTTGTTCAAATAAGTTTTCAATTTCTTGCTCTTCCTCTTCTCCTTCTGGCAATCCTATGATTCAGATATTGGAACATTCAAAGATGTCCTGGAGGTTACTAAGCCTGTCCTCATTTTTTTGAATTCTTGTTTCTTCATTGTGTTCTGGTTGAATGTTTCTTTCTTCCTTCTGGTCCATACCATTGATTTGAACCCCGGTTTCCTTGCTGTCGCTGTTGGTTCTCTGTACATTTTCCTTTATTTCACTTAGCATAGCCTTCATTTGCTCATCTAATTTGTGACCATATACGACCAATTCTGTGAGCATCCTGATTACCAGTGTTTTGAACTGTACATCTGATAGGTTGGCTATCTCTTTGTCGCTTAGCTGTATTTTTTCTGGAGCTTTGATCTGTTCTTTCATTTGGGCCATTTTTTTTTGTGTGTCAGCGCACCTGTTATATAATAAGGGGCGGAGCTTTAGGTGTTTCCTAGGATGGGGCAACTCACATCGCTGCGTTGTGATGCTGTTTGTGGGGGTTGGTCCCAGAGGGAATAGTGCTGCTTGCTCAGTTCTCTGCTGGTTTTCAGTCACTTCCCCTGCTATCCATAGTCAAATTGGGCCCTTCTGCTGCTGATTTCCAGGTAGGTGGGCTTGTGTACATTCTAGGACCCTGTGGGTCTCTCCAACAAGCTCTCCTATGAGGCTGGGAGTTTCTCCAGCCTCCTCAACCCCCACAGGTGTTTTCAGTCAGAGGTTTGAGGCTTTATTTCCCCGCTAGAACCCTGGGTTGCATGGTCTGTCTTGCTCCCCAATTGTTCCTCCCGGTTTATCCGTATGTGGGTGTGGGACTGCCTGGTCCACAAGTCACCACCTTGCTGCAAGTCCTCTCCACCCGGCTGCCCATCTCCACCCCTCCTACCGATCTGGGTGAGTGTTTTTTCTTTAACTCCTTGGTTGTCGGACTTCCATACAGTTCAATTTTCTGTCAGTTCTGGTTGTTTTTTTTTATTTTTCAATTTGTTGTTGTCCTTTTGGTTGTGTGAGGAGGCACAGTGTGTCTACCTATACCTCCATCTTGGC
>VMDR010038298.1:0-10009 GCA_007922815.1 Macrotus californicus | reverse complement strand
TTCCTTTCAACATGTTAGGAAGTGGCCAATCCTATGTGGCTAGAGGGGCAATACAAAGGCAATAGGAGTTAGTACTAACTTAAGAAAAACTGAGTCTTTGAAGTCTTCCCTGACTGTCCACCCCTCATATCAATAATAGTAATGTGGCAGTTGACATTAGCTTTTCACTATTAGTAGTATTTCCATTTCATTATTCAAAGATCTTGTATGTAATAGTGGCTTCTCTATACAATTCCAGAAGGTGATGAGAGCCAGTAGGAAGAAGATAAAGAGCTTCCTAATTTGTTTTACTTTAAAGTTTAAATATTCTAATGTTGAGAGCTGACCCAAACTGAAGACTTGAGGAGTAGCAGTCCTGTATCTGGAAGTATTCAAGCACGAGCTGGTGGTCCTAGGAACATCACTGATAATGCACTGAGTATATTTGATGGAATGACTTTGCAGGTTACTTCAAACACAAATTAAGTAGTTTTTAATATATCATTTCTTGATATCCATGTTAGGTTTTATCCTTTTATATATGGAAAATATGCAAAGTGTGCAAAAATGAGGGAGTTGATTGTCTAGTGGTGCCATGTTACATTGTAAAAAAGACAAAATTGCCCTGGCTGGTGTGGCTCAGTGGACTGAGAGCCAGCCTGTGAACCAAGGGTCGCCAGTTCAATTCCCAGTCAGGGCACATGCCTGGGTTGCGGGCCAGGTCCCGAGTAGGAGGCACATGAGACGCAACCACACATTGATGTTTCTCTCCCTTTCTTTCTCCCTGCCTTCCCCTCTCTAAAAATAAAATAAATAAACTAAAAAAAAAGACTAAACTGATAAAGTGGCTACCATTTATCGAACCCTATTGTGCTGTATGCACAGTACTTGGTGCTTCATAAATACAATCTCTAATCCTCATAAACATCCTGCAGGGAGGTATTATTTTGAAAAATAAGACTTAGAGCAGTTAAATAACTTATCCAAAGTCATACATTGAATCATAGACCTGAAATTCTACCCTGGTCTGACTCCAGATTCTGTACTACTTTACTATATTGTATGAGTCCAACTTCTAAACATCACCTTAAAAAATGAATCACTAGATATTTATTGAACACTTGGTACTAGAACCACATTATGAAGGTGCAACAAAATTTAAAAATAAATATAAGACTTAGTTTTTTTCCTTCAGAAACTGAATTATCTAGTTAGAAAAAGAAGGTGCTATATTTTGAAATCTAACAAGTCACAAACATTAGCCCAACAGATAAATCTTAAATTAATTTTATATCCAGAATATAAAATGTGTATGTTCCGTTTTAGTAATCAAGTTAGCCAATTATTATCTTTACTTTTAATTGGGCTTGGAAACTAAGGTATAAGAATGTCTAAATACCCCCTTCTTCGAAGGGCTACCCTAATGATTTTTACTGGAAAATGGCATTAAATATGCTATAACCACTTCAGTGAGTTGTACACATAAAATTTGCCCTTTGATTTACAAGGCCAGCTGCAATTTGCACAACATGGTATTATTTGTAATGCCTTCTCTTTAGACTCATAACATGCTTGAAATCTTTGTTCAAGAATAAGCCCGCAACACCAGCCTGCTGCTCCACCAGCTGCTCCACTCTCTGCTGTGGCTGCTGTCCTCAAGATTCTTCTAGGCTTTGTTGTCCCCACTGGTCCTTCAGGGTGCCAGATACACTCAATTCATTTCAGGCCTGAATTCCTTCATAGTGTGCGTATGTCATATGGAGTCTATTATCAAAATGGTGTGAGTGGCATGGGGCAATGCTTTATCTGACAGGTAATAAAATTATGTGTCTTCGATATAAGATACCTAAGTACAAACAGGCCAACGATTTCCAGCTCATGGGCAGTATATCTCTACTGGACTAAAAATTTCCCATAAGCTGTTCTCCAACTCATATTCTTGACATAGGCTGAATAAGTAACATGTCATAAACATATATACACTAATTTTCAAATATGCATGACTAAAAACACAAATTTATTCAGTTACTGAATTCATATAGCTTTTTATCACTTTATAATTCAAGGAATATTTAAAAATATCTGTTGCAGGTTAGCTTTTCTGGAAATCAACCTCTGCGATGGAGTTTAGCACATAGGGTATTTATTAAGGGGTATGTGTGCAAGAGAGAAGGAGCAGCCAGAATGAACAGAGAGAAGTTGAGCTCTGATGGAGGACAAATGACATCCTAAGCTAATGCCATGGGGGGCTCTGGAGCTAGAAGTTCCCTTCAGAGTAGACACGAGTCAGGCTGAGATCAGCCATTGTGTGGGGGATAATCAGGAAGGTTTGTGATATTGGGCAAAGAGGCTTCCCAGGCCAAGGTGATTCCTGAAGAGGACTGGTTGACAAAGGCTTTCCCATCAGCTATCAGCAGCCAGAATAACAGCACTTCATTGAAGGGCAGTGCACCACAGTGTCCACTCTAGCCCTGTGCTCGTCCCTCTTGGAGCCCCCATCCATACGCATTCCATGAGCAGCTCCTTCAAGAATCCAGTGAACCCCTCTTCCATAGGGAAACTCAGAGGAGAAAGCTCAGTGGAGCTACTGCAGCCTCCACCACTGTAGCAGGCCCTGAAACTGAAACCAGTGTCGATCATTTTCCTCCTCTGCCCCAGCCCCCATGACCACTTCATTCATACGCCGTTGCACCAACATGGGGATGACTAACAACAGAGCCTGTCTAACAGCCATTAGCCAGCTCTCTTTGTCAAGTCAGTCCCTCCTCCCTGATAAGTGCTCACTGGTGGGTACTTGCGTGTCATACAAACATTCACATTGTACGCCCATTTCCTTATGTCTTTAGCCCATGGATCTTGAGACCAGACCTGCTTTCCTAAGCAGGGAAATCAAACTCTGTGAACTAAACACAGGCTCAGCCATAGATCCTCCATTTGTCTATCGATATAAGCTAAAGAAGAGCCGCTGGTCTCACAGTAACAGGTGGCATGGAGGTCTGGGTTACTTGCTTTTGAGCCCTTTGCTCCTCTTCATGCTGGAATCCAATGTGTCACTTACATATTACGGTGGCCTTACGAACATCATGACTTGGTATGCCTGACAGACTCACTCATAATTAGTAGTTATTGCTACAGGGTCCCTTAGTATCTCTATTAGTGTCCTAATTACAAACTACCATGAATTTGGTGTCTTAAAGAACATGTATTTATTCTCTTACATTGTGGGAGGCCAGAAGTCCAAAATCAGTATCCCCAGGCCAAATTCAAGGAGTGGGCAAGAATATACTCTCTCAAAAGGCTCTAGGCAAGAATCCATTTCTTGCCACTTCCAGTTCCTGGTGGCTTCCAGCTCCATCATTCCTTAGCTTATGGCTTCAACACTCCAATCTGCCTCCAAGATTGCATCGCCTCCTCCTCAACTGACTGTAGTAAATCTCTCCTGGCCTCCCTTTTATAAAGATACATGCGATTGCATTTAAAGCCCACACAAATAATCCAGAATAATCTCCCCATCTCAAGATCTTTAATTATTACACCACTGAGATTTTTATCATATAGGACAACATTCACAGGTTCCAGGTACTAGGATGTGGGTGCCTTTGGGGGGCCATTTTTAGCCTATGGCAGTACTTCATGGTCGGGCCTTCATTTCTACCAGCACTCAGTAGCAGGCCAAGAAGCTGTCTTTCAAAAGTGTGTATTTGTCTGCCAAAGGTGTCATGATTTTGCTGTAGAAACCTAAGAATCTAAATTGTGAATCTCCCGTATGGATAGCATCTTTTCCCACCACTGATATGACTAAACATCATGGGGTCTTAAGAGTCATATGGCCCAAGGTGAAAGGAAGATTGTAACACAATCTGGACCTGCTGCCGAGCACCTGCCAGCTCTGGGAGCCTCCCAAATCTGGCTGCATTTAGTATTGTCCAGAGTGCGTGTGACTTGGAAGATCATTCTGAGGTATGAGATATGCTGCCTCCGGGGCCCAAAGAGTTGCCTCTGGTGTTCCTTTGTCATAGTGGAAGATGAAAATTGCAATGATCAGCCCTTTGCCTTTGATGGGATATTTACATATACCTCTGACTCCTGGACGCCTAGAATTTTATTGATGAAGCAGGCTTGTAAATCTTCATAGAACTTACCTCTGGCCATCTTACCAAGGTTTCCAGCACTCTTGAGCATCTTTTGCACATCCTATCTGATCAGCATTATATCATAGACCAATGTTGTTCTCTGTACACATTCTGCATGTGACATCATGCATGTGACATTACGCAGAATGTCCAGACAAAAGAGAACTTTATGGGTTGTACAATATTATAACAGCGGATGAGAAAGATAATGTAGTCTAGCAGCAAAACTGAAACTCTATCCTGTTTTTCTTTCTGTGTAAATGCAAACTGTTTCTGACCCTCTTTTTAGATAAGAATGCAAATTAACTTATTCATCAAATCAATGGCTGCATACCATGCACCTAAGGCCATATTAATCTCTTCTAGCAAAAATAGAGCACGTCGGGCATAGCAAATGCTGTTGGGGTTCCTTCTGATTCAGTCGAGGGAGTTGTGTTCCAGGATCCTCCTGGTTGTCACACGGACACCACACTGGTACCTTAAATGGAGATAAGATGGGAACCCTCCCTCTCACACCCTTTAGAAGTCCCTAGGCTTAAGCTATCTAAATGCTTATAATGCTTGACTTTTGTCCCAGGACGAGACACTATTTCTATCTCTCCAGATTGTTACAAAACCATCCTTAAAAGATATCCTAGAGCAAAGGGAATCAGTGTTTCTTTTCACAAAGCTCATAAAAACACTATAGAACTAGAAGAAATAACCTCTCAGTGAATGAGACCTTGACAAGAGCAATTCATTGGAGTGACAGGATTTAAAGCCTAATTGCAGTTAAGTTCTCAGAGAAATTGAGGCAAGGGATGAGAGACAATGATTAAAAACAATCCTTTTGCAGAGTTGTGCTGCAAAAGAGGGCAGCTTGCTGGAAGGGAAGTGTCCTTAAGACAAGTTTTTTGTTTGTTTTTTTAAGATGGAAGAGACAAAAATATGTTTGTATGCTGATGAGAATAACCTGTTAAAGAAGGAAAAATTGATAATTTGGAAAAGGGATTGCAAAACCTAAGTTGGTGACTTTGAATAAAGAAACGGAATAAGATTTATGTGAAAGTGTAGGTTTCAGCCTGAAGATTAGAGCTTCCAGAGGAAAGAGATCATAAGAAGACAGATTGCATAAATGAACAGATGGGGTGGTGAGTCACGAAAGCTTCTGTTGATTGTTTCGATTTTCTCAGTGAAATGGGAAGCTAGGGCAAAACTTAAAAGTGAAAACAAGAAAGTGTTAAAGATTGGAGGGGAGAGGAATAGGTTGAAAGTAGTATTCCAGGAGAGTGGAAGAGGACATGGATCAGAAAACTGTAGTATGGTTGCCAAGAAATCCAACTGAGGCTTCTAGTCATGAAGTTCAATCACTCAGCATGGTTTTTCTTTTCTTTTTCCAAACTTGATTAGTTGCACAAGTGCAGGTGTGGATTGAATGGAGAATTGGAAATAAACAGTGTTTTAGGTTTTCTCATCTTCTTTTGCAGATCACCTGCACTGTCAAGGCTGGAGACAATGAAAAATACACACGTTTTGGTCTATCCTTACGCATTTCGGTTTTGCCTGTTTTTCTCCTCTTCAAGATTTCCCTCCCATCGTTTGGCCCTGTTGACCTATAGTGACTTTTAGGCACCCTCAGATCCACAGACTGGAGGCTTCCATAGACTTCTTCACCAGTTCCTACAAATGTGTCAGGTCTAATGCATGTATTAAATTCCTTTATTCCATATCACTCATAGAGCTTCTGTTTACCTAACTGAACCTCAGATGATACAGATGACCCTTTATTTTTCCCCACAGCCTTCTGAAACTGGGCGTGGGGGTCAGCCAGACACTCTCTTTATTTCTCACTGCAGCTTCCAAATTACTCTCCCTGCTTCTCCCTAACCACTGCCCACATCTCAGTTTCAAATGTCACGTCATCAGACTGTATCACCCACTACTTTCCATGGTTGCTTTCATCTTGATGCTTTAACTCCTGGCTCACCATCACTCTCTCCAATGCCAAGGCAGACTTTCTTTGTCCCTCCACCAGCTCCTTCTTTCATATCTGTCTTTTTCATATCTGAAGTTCTTTAAACATTTTTATTTATTTTTTTTTAGTTTCCTTATTGAGGCAGATTTTCTATACAACAAAAATGCAAAAACTAAAGGATGCAATCAAATGAGTTTTCTCAGATTGGTACATCCATGCCACCATCACTAAATCAGATGTAGAACTTTTATGCTATCCCAGAAAATTCTCCTGTGCCCATTCCCACTGGGTCTCTACTCCCCGCCCCTGCACACACGTGAGGCAATAGCTGTTTGGCTTTCTACCACATTAGATTGCCTTTGTCTGTTCTTGAAGTTCATCTAAATGGAATCATATAGTATATATTCTTTTGCTTCTGTATTCTGTCACTCAATATAATTTGCAATCAAATATTAATTTTGGTAACTTCAAAAACTTGATAGATAATATTTCTGGCGCCCTATATTTTGAACTCATTCTCTTTAATGATTTGGTTTTCTAACTGATTTTAA
Organism: Macrotus californicus; assembly: GCA_007922815.1. Classification (NCBI taxonomy): domain Eukaryota; kingdom Metazoa; phylum Chordata; class Mammalia; order Chiroptera; family Phyllostomidae; genus Macrotus; species Macrotus californicus. The sequence continues at coordinate 3,392 of VMDR010038298.1, read as the reverse complement.
CTACTCATTCCCATGGTTAACCTTAGCCTTATTATTACCAAAAAGAGAATCCACCCATTCCTAAAATCATAATTCCACGTATCTCACCCTCCAATCACCACCCCCTGTCAATACATTTTTATATCCTCACTGCGATATTCCTGTGATTTTTATTAGGACATTTTATTAACCCTACTATCATTTACTTTTCTTCATCTCCCAAATGCCCTCTCCCTCCTCCTTGCCCACCTTGCAGTATCTGGCCCTCATTATAATCACCCCCTTTCATATACTTTCTATTCCCTTGATTCCCTTTCTCATCGCCTCCAACACTGACAAAGCAGGTGATGTGCAGAAGAAAGCGGGCACTCTCTCCATGGAGCAGCACGCCTGCCTGGCCCAGAACTTGGAGAAATGGAAGGAGATGATTAGGAAGGTTTTGGAGAAGCCAAGAGAGGGTCCAACCCGCTGCTGCACAGGAGCAAGGTGGGCCGGGAGAGTAGTGAGACTGTTTCGCTGGCACCCCTCACTGCCCCGCAGAACACAAGGGCTGCCACTTCACTCTGCTCTCCAAATCTCTTGCAAACTTGTCTTGCAGCCAATTTTCACCCAGAGCTTTACATGGAAGAGAATTCTGAGAAACACGGTTCCAGCGTGGCTGAGCTGACCCAGTTCGAAGCAACCACGTGAGCACCTCAGAGAACTGTAGGGGAAGCAAGGTGCTTAAGAGAAAGCCAGGTTTCCTCGAAAGCAGGAGGGTGAAAGGAACATTTAGATAAATTATGACAAACCATGAATTCCAGCGGGAATAGCAGTATTTCTGTAGATGGAGAGGCATTGTGCAATAGATCAGGACGAAAGAGTGAATGCAATCAGTTAATAGGAGACTAGGATGTTAAGTGTGGAAGGAGACATTAGTGTTTATTAAAGCCACATAAATAAGGATAATAGGGTGTCATGAGATTGGTCCTGGTGGACACCAGGCCGATCACGGTAAAGAGCTGCTGAGGTGGAAGACAGGCAGATTGGATATCTGGAAGTCAACTTTCAGGGGCAAAGAGGCCTGGGTGGCTGGTTTTACTTCAAACACAAGTTTGGAGTAAATTTGATGGAAATGAGCAGCAGATAAGGGGAAGTCAGGTTTTACTTTAGTCCATACTTGATGCACATTTAATTTTCTCAAGAGCCCCCATTTTATGTCATTTGTTTTCATTTATCACCAAAGGTCCCAGACTCTTTTTCCTTGTGATAGTCATGTTTTGAAAGTATTTTTTAAATCAAATACATTTAATTTGTGTTAGTCAATCAACAATCTAACTGCCATTCAGAACTTTGGATTGTCATGAACTAATCACTGCTGTCACAAAGAAGAACATTTTAGTTGGTCTGAGGAAGTTTATAAATGAAATAATTTTTTTATTTGTTCAGTTTCCAGAAATAATAAAAGTAGTGTAGGTTCCAGTTAAACCAGATAGATTGTGTTCTTTTTAAATTCCTCTTTAAAAACAAACAAAAAATCTCCACTAAATAACATTAGTTTTTTTTAAGTTATTAAGCTTCAAAGACAAGAAGAATGGGACATAAAACATCAGCAGTAATTTATTTTAACAAATTTTTATAACTCAAAAAGTTTCATGATTTACTCTCTATTCATGCACAATAAGCCTTCAGCAATTGCCAAAATTAAAGACTCTCAATTCTCTTTTGTCCAACAGGTCACTGCCTTGGCCTGGTTAACATTTTTCAAAAACAATAGAACAAACAAAATAACTTGAAATGTTTAAAAGTACAAAACTTAAGTCTTCTATTATGGCTAAAATCCCAAATAATAATTTTCCTGTCTATTCTCCCTACCTTCCTAGGCCCATCAAAGTTCAAGACCGAGACAGTTTATGAAAATTTAGAATATTCAAAAAATTGCCCCCTATTCATCTACTTTCATCAGTTTTTGTCTACTATCTTTCACCTTGAACTTCAGACTAGAGTCCAGTCAGGCCCAAAATGCATCCAGCAGAGACAAGTCTTAATACTACAGAGTATTGATTAATAGTGTGGGCCTCAGAGCCAGACTGTCTGGTTCAAGTGCTGGTGCAGCCACTGAACCAGCTTTCTGATTTTGTAAGCTTCTCTTTTCTCAGTTATAAAGGTCACTAGAATTCCTACCTCAGAGAGGTGTTCATTAAATAAGTTCACCTAATGCCAGGCACAAAGTAGGTACAAGCACTCAGCAATGATAAGTTTTATTAGTATTCGTTATCATTACTTTTATTAATACCAGTTTATTCAATTACTGAAAAGGAAGTACATTCCTATTACTGTCATATTGTTCCTGCTCTTTGGGACTGTGTCCCTGTTTGCCAAACCAAGTTCTTCTATTAACGACAACATTTCAGTTATATTTTTGAAATGCCTTTCTTTTTTGTAATTGGTGTCTTTTCCGTTTCAAAAGTGTTAGAAGCTTCCTAAACAATAGAACCTCAACATCCATTATGGCAAGAGTATGGACATGCTCCTCCCACATTATAAAACTATGATAGAGGGTCCTCTATCCACAAAGCCTATACAGCATCCGTCAGTTGGAATAAATCATCACATATAGTGATATTCATGATTCCTTTGAAATCACGCTTTGGAATCAGGTGTCCTGGGATTCAGAACTATGACTCAACCACTTACTACTTGATTTGCTTAAACTCTCTTAGCCTCAAATTTCTTATCAATAAAATAGAGAGATAAAAGCTACCCAGCATGGCTGTGTAGGTTGGTTATGATAAGAAGAAAGTATGTAAATATTCTAGCTCAATGTCTAGCATATAATGAATACTCCATAAATGATAATATTAGTATATAATTATGCTTTGTAAATCAGTGGGCAACAGATGTTGGGGTTACTTCTGGAATCCATTTTTTCCCCATGGATAATCTAATGGCCAAGGCGACCTTGTCTTGACTTTTGTAGCTTTGTAGGAAGTTTTAGAACGAGTGTGAGTCTGTTGACTTTGTTCTTCCTGTTAAAGGTCGTTTTCACTGTGTAGGGTCTCTTGCATTTCCACCTAAAACTTAGGATGAGCTTGTCAATTTCTACTTTACTGTTTTTTTGAAAGACAGCTTTTTGTGTGTGTTCATTTTTTAATCCAGCTCTACCAACTACCGGGAGATAAAAATACTGCCAAAGGTAAGTATACTTACATTTTTTTCCTAACTTGCTCCATTGAAGAATAAGATCTCTGGATGATAGACTAATTTAAGGAAGATTGATGAATAACGTAGATGTATATTTTACTCAAGTCCTACTCTCTGATATTTAGTATTTAGTCTTCCTGACTCTAAATGTTCCATTTTCCTTAGATCTTCATTAGTGGTAGAATTTGAAAACAAATTTTGTTGGATGTACTAACATCAACCTACAGTAA
>VMDR010038297.1:0-10012 GCA_007922815.1 Macrotus californicus | reverse complement strand
AGTGTATTTATACTATATATGTTTTATAAAATTTAATATTGTGACTGTTATCTCCTTAATAGATGAAAGAACAGACTCACAGAGGAGAAATAAATAAAAGTCCATTTTAAATACGTGCAGCTTATTTTTTTAAAAAAGCAGCTTATTTAAAAAATTAATTAACCACATAAAATTCAATCTTAAAAATTATTTTTTTATATTTATATGGCCCTATTGACATTTCACTTTCCAACCTGGATTCTCAATTAATGTATAAATACTTTACAAAATGAGAAAGTAGTGAATTTTATTTTATTTTATTTTATTTTTAATTACTTTATTGTGGTTCATTTACAGTTGTCTGCATTTTCCCCCCACCACTCCCCCCCAACTCCAGCCAATCCCACCCCCCTCCCCGCTCCCACCCTCCTCCTTGGTTATGTCCATGTGTCCTTTATAGTGTTTCCTGAAAACCCTTCCCCCCACTGTTTCCTCCCCCTTCCCCTCTGACCATTGTTAGATTGTTTTTAATTTCAGTGTCTCTGGTTGTATTTTGTTTGCTGTTTTCTTTTATTGATTATGTTCCAGTTAAAGGTGAGATCATGTGGTATTTGTCCCTCACCTCCTGGTTTATTTCACTTAGCATAATGCTCTCTAGTTCCATCCATGCTGTTGCAAAGGGTAGGATCTCCTTCTTTCTCTCTGCTGCGTAGAATTCCATTGTGTAAATGTACCATAGTTTTTTGATCCACTCATTGACTGATGGGCACTTAGGTTGCTTCCAGCACTTGGCTATTGTAAATTGTGCCGCTATGAACATTGGGGTACATAGGTTCTTTTGGATTGGTGTTTCAGGGCTCTTAGGGTATAATCCCAGCAGTGGAATTGCTGGGTCAAAAGGCAGTTCCATTTTTAGTAGAAAGTAGTGAATTTTAGTAGACCCATTGCCATTCAAAGCCAAACAAGCTAAGTATGTCTTTCCCAAGTTTAACAACAAAGCATCCAAAAGAAAAATTATCTCAAGATGTTTAGTACAGGTCTTTATCCCACAAACTATGTTCAGTGCTTGCACAAGCACAGCCCTTATGTGCAGCTTCTAGGGAGAACACCTCTGTTTTAAGATTGTAAAATTAATCCTGTTAATTCTATATTATATGTGTAATCAGGTTAACAAGCAGTATCAGGCACCCTTAAGAATTACAAAGTCGGGTTTATTTTATTTATTTTTTCTCTTGTTTTTAGGGAAATTTTAAAAGTTATTACAAAAGTAAGAATTTTCTTTGATGTAAGAAAAAAAATTACAAAATACTTACAGATAATATTGTTGAATAAGGTCTCCTGGGCTTAGTAGAGCTCAAATTAGTAGCGAATTACCTATATTAAGAAATACTGTGAATTTAGGATCATTCCTTTGAGTGAAAGTTTGACTGTGTTTCTCCAAAAGAGTTGAAGCTTTTTCTGACTGTTACATTTGCAGTTATGTACATGGAGTAAACAATGAGCATTATCTAGTTTATTTTTATTGCATATATATCTTAAATAATTTTAATGTTGTTCAAGTGCAGTTGTCTGTGTTTACCCCCCACCACTGCCCCCCACCCCAGCCATCCCCACCTCCCTCCCCTGCTTCCACCCCCCCTTGGTTTTGTCCATGTGTCCTTTATAGTTGTTCCAGTTTTAAGTAATGTTTTTTTATATTCAGCATTTTGTGATAAAAGTACAAAAGACTGATGTTAAAACTCAAATTTAAGAATATATTATTTTTCCATAACTCATGTTTGAGTAGGATTCTAAATTGTACAAAAAAAATGCTCAACAGTAAAAGGGCTTTTCTGCTGTTTCTTGGCCCTTAATTTTGAGGAATGTTATTAATTTATGCATTGTTCTTCTCATAGGTCTTACACTAAAAGTTTGTGCTTGGGGATTTTTTAATAGTTTATTTTTTACTTTTATTTTTTCATTATCACTTATCCCCCTTAGACTCTCTTCCACCTCCACCCGCCCTCTCAACTGTTCCCCTGTTTTATCTGGGGAAACTCCTCAGTAGCATTTACTTGTTGGATTACCACACTCACAGCTCGCCTAGCAGGCTTGACCAATGCTTTTTGGCTGTTATGTGCTTAGGCATGCACTATGCACAGCTGCTATGCACTGTGCTTAGCTGCTATGACTTAGGCATGTCTCTCTGCTGGTTCGTGCACTGATTGGGATATTCAGATTTATATGATGGTGGCCTTAAAATAAAAGAATGGTTTTTCTTTAACCTAAATAAAAATTATTTTCCCATTTAAAATCTCAATTTTCTTAAATGTCCACAAAAGTTGAAAACCATTTTTAATACTGCACAGTGTCATGTTATCAAAATTTGGGCTTAAATAATACTTTGTTAGGGTGCACAATTATATATATGTATACATATTTATAGGTATGCATATTGTAAACACACATTTTTCCCTCTTAATTAAATTTTTACCTAGCTGTGGTCCACAGTGGTACTCCATGTGACTGGTTAGAAGCAATCACACCAGTATCGAGCTCAGCCGTCAAAACTGCAGTCAGATCAGTGGAGAGTCACCTGAGAATGTTTAAGAAAGAGATGCCTCTGTTATACATGCAAGGAATGGAGCTATCCTCAGACTTCTCCCTGTAGAGAATTCTGGGCCAGAGTTTATTCTAGTTTGGCTCCAGAACGGTATGCAACTAATATTCTGAATAATATTACATTTCATTAAATATGTACTTTGGACAAAAACTCTGGTGTCATCCATGACCTCTCTCGTTCACCCTTACCCACATGTCATCTATCACCTTTGTTCCTATTATTTTGATTCAAGTCACCATCATTTCTTGTCTAGATTATTGCAATTGCTTTCTAACTGGTCTTCAGTTCTACTCTGGCTACATTTGAGTCTGTTCTCTATTCAGCAGCCAGAGTATACACAACGGCCCAATAGCTTCCTGCTTTACTCAGAGTGATAGCCAAAATTTTTATAATGCCCTTTAATTCCTTATATGGTCTGTCCCAGTTACCTCCTATCTGACCTTAAAGTCTACTAATCTCCTTGCTCATTCTGCTCCAGTGTTACTGACACTCTTATTATAAGTGAAAATACTAGTCAGGCTTATCTCTCAGATCCTATGAACTTTCTATTCCTTCTGCTTAAATGCTCTTTTCCCACATCGATATATGGCTCTTATCTTCATCTTTGCTCAAGTGAAAACCCTCTGACCATAGATCCAAATAAAAGTGCAAAACCTATCATCAAACCAACAAATAAATAGTAACAACACTTACAATTTGCCTTATCTGCTTTATTTATCTTCTAGGTGCTATTACTGTCTAACGTATACCATTTAACTTACTTATTTATCTAGTTTATTTTTCTAATTCTTCAACTAGAGTGCAGGCTGTGTAAGGGCAAGGACTTTTTCTTTTCTTCATTACCATATGCAAAGTACTTTGAACAGCACCTGAGACCTAATAGGCAGTCAGTCAATATTTGTTGAAAGAATGAATGAATTTATTTCAAGATAGTTCACAGGGATGGAAAATACACAGGTTCCATTGCTGCATTTGTTTTGTGCATAGTCAAAAATGTTACCAAGGTGTTTTGGAGAGCTGATGAAAATAACAATTATGTGGATATTAGAAGGGAGGTTTGGCATTCGAAGAATATATTTGTTCTTCTAGGCCAGCATTTTAGATTCGGATTATCTGTGTATCTAAATACCAAATGAGTAGTAGCTTCAAGTGTTCAAAGTCTCATGAAAGGAAAGCACATCTTTAGCTTATACAAAGAAATAAAGGAAGCAAGAAGAGAGAGAGATGTTACTTGGAAACATAGATTGGCAAGAAAGCAAATAAATCTTTGACCTTGGGCAAACTACTAATCTCTTGTGGATCAAAGCTTCTATGTTTTTAAATTGAGGATGTTGAAATAGATTATTTCTTTTTTAAAAGATTTTATTTATTTATTTATTTATTTATTTATTTATTTATTTATTTATTTATAGAGAGAGGAGAAAGGAAGGAGAAAGAAAGGGAGAGAAACATCAGTTGGTTGCCTCTCGCACCCTGCCAACTGGGGATCTGTCCCCAACCCAGGCCTGTGCCCTGACCAGGTATTGAACCAGTGACATTTCGGTTTGAGGAATGACACTCAACCCATTGAGTCACACCAGTCAGAGCTGAAATAGATTATTTCTTTGACCCCTTATAGCTCAAAGATTTTCATTAATGTATATGAAATGTAAATTTGTTCTTGTTAAAATATATACACACACACACACATATATATACACATATATATATACACACACATATATACACACACAGTGTGGGGAAAAAGTAGGTTTACAGTTGTGAGAATGCAAAACAATTTATTCTCATTATTTATTACTTATATTTCCTATACAAACAACTGTATACGTACTTTTGCCCCACTTTGTATATACACACATAAGAAGTTATTAGCACTTCACACACTGTTTTATCCAAAAATGTTTATTAAGTTTCTGTTGTTCATGAACTGAGAGTTGTGAAGAAAATCTATGAAGTCAGCAGAAGGCCTGCTGTATAACTTCAGTAAGTTTACAGTTGGACTTAGAAAACAACAAATCAGTACAAAAAGTGTACAAACCTGATAAATTGTGTGACAGTATTTAGTGCTACAATACTCTCAAAGTGGAGACCTAACTGGATTGTGAAGGTCAAGTAGGGCTTTCTGGAACAAAATGTAATTTAGCCCACGAGTAAAAATAAGAGTAGAAACTAACCAGGCAAAGATAATGGGGAAGTTTTGAAGTAGAAAAAGAAAAAGAATTTTCAAGAATCTTAGGGGCAAAAGATAATAAGGATTCAATATGTATGGAGTAGAGAACCAGAGAGAGACTTCAGATGAAGTGGGAGAGGTATAGTAGGGCAAGCTCTTCGAAGGCCTGGGGTAGCATGTGAATTTGTTATTTTTACCTATGATCCTTGGGGAATCATTGAAGGGTTTAGAATAAAATGCAAAAATTAGTTCTTCACTTTAGAAAGCTTACTTGGCTGCAACTTGGAGAATGATTACAAGAGGAGGAAGACCAGGTGTGGGAGGACTTGGCAGCCTGAGTCAGTAGGCTGGGTGGGGCGCCTGTGCCACTGCAGGGGGGTGTGGTGGGCATGGAGAGACGTGGCTTAATTCAGGGTTCTTAAGGACTATTTAAGGAAAAACAGATTCTTGGGATAAGAGAACTTCCGTCTTGTACATGTTGATTTTAAGTAGAAAGTGTAGTTTTCTAACAGTTTCATATATTAGTTAGAAACTTAAGATAAACGTCTTGCCTTGAGAAAAAGGTTTGTGATCCATAAACATATGCTTACTAACTGAAGGCATGGGAAGAGATGTAATCCCTCAAGGGGAGAGTATTCAGAAAAAGAATGGAGGAGAGCTCAAACAGAGCCGTAAGGAAGGCCATCAGTCAGAGGATGGGTAGAGTAGAAGGATCTAGCAAAGAGGAGGAAAAGGAGTAGAGTGGTAAGTCAAAACCAAAAGAATCTGAAACTCAAGGGGTAACAATGTTTGAAAAAGATAAAGTTGTGGCGAATGTCAAATGCTGCTGAGCATCCAAGCAAACAAAGCGTGAGAAGTATCCATTGGTAGTGTCCATGGAGCTGTCTGGGATGACCGTGATGCGGGAAGTTTCAGCGGAAGGGTGGCGTCCAGAACCAGCTGGCAGTAGGTTGCATACAGATAGAGGAGGGAGGGAATGGGAAGAGCAACTTTGGATGACTTGGTCTGCAAGAAATAGGGGAAAGGCAGAAACTGAAATGCAGCAGGGCATTAAGGGGAAGTATTATTGTTTGTTATATTTTGTTTCATTAAAATGGGAGATTCTTGAGCACATTTACAGGTTGATGGAAATGAGACAGTAGAAAGAGATTAAGTATAGAGGACTGGTGATAATCAATAGACCTAGATTCCCCCAGAAAGCCAGGATGGATCCCAGAAAATAAAGAGGGATCATTCTTGTTTAGAAAGCAGATTGCAGGAAATAGGCTTGACAATTAAAAGCCTGGTTTTAACTAAGGCCGTAAGATGGAAGGAACCTAGAAAAGAGATAGAAAGAGTAGGAAAGCTTGCTAGTCTGGGTTGATGTAGGTGACCAAGGAAAGGTTTGCCTTGTCTGGAGAATGAAGATGTGACACTTGGCCTTTTGTGGACTTTAGGAAGAACACACACACACACACACACACACACATACACACACACGTGTTATGTTTATACAAAAAAATAAAGTTCCACTCTTTTTGCAATGACAGCTACACAATTCCTCAGTGAGTATAAGGTAATAAGTTTGTCTGATGCTTTCTTTGACATCCTTTTTGCTTTTCATAAGCCTCCCATGTCAACAATGGTATCTACATTTAAAACCTTTTGAAACAGCAAAGAAAATTTGCGATGAAATTTAAAGTTCTACATGTCCAAAGTTTACATGATCTTAAATTATTTGAACATAATCAGGGATATAATTCCTCTAAGATATATTGTATTGTTTTGTTTTTAGATCTGCTTTGGAAGTTTATAAATTACTCTTCAAAGGGACTATGGATTATGTGAAGATTTTTTTATTAGCTAATTCTTTGGCCAATCCCTTATCCTCAGTGAATGCACTCTGGAGGCTAATAGTATATCAGACCCATTGATGAAAGCTATTTAGGCACAGAATAATGATTTATTTAAAGGAAAATAATGTGACTAATTGTCAGAATTGTACACATCGTTTACTGGTAGAAACTGGCTTGAGTACAGCACCACCCAGTTCCATGCAACGCAGACTTTTTAAATTCTTCATAAAAACTACAGAATGTGTCAGTATTTAAAATGAAAATATTTTAATAGGTAAAATAAAATGTGACAATATTTTGAATATTTGATCAGATTGGGCATATTAAAAGCCTGATTTTAATATGGTTGTTAAAAGAAACAACCATATAATTATATAATATATTATATATTATAATGTATATATGTATTATAAGTAAATGCATCTATATCTATTTGGGTAGGATAGGCGATTTTGATGGAGGAAAAAATGTTTAAATATATAAATTTGTTTAGAGCTTTCTGTGATGAAAAAAAACAGTCTTTGCAATTATGGGGACTGAAAAGCCCCATGATCTGTCATCTGGACATCTGCAAGCTGGAGACCTAGGAATGCTGGTGGTCTAAATTCCAGTTAAGTTTGAAGGACTGAGAGGCAGAGGAGTTGATGTTGTGAATACCGGCCCAAGGACAGGAGAAAACCAGTGTCCCAGCTCAAGCAGACAGGCAGGAAGGGAATGAATTGGCTCTTCCTCTGCTCTTATTCTATTAGGTCCCTCAGAGAAGTGGATGATTCTCATGCACATTGAGGAGGGCAATCTACTGTACTGGGTCCATCAATACAAATAGTAATCTCATTCTAAGATACCCTCACAAACACACCTCGAAATGTTGTTTGACCTGGGCATTCGTCCTGTGGCCCAATCACATTGACACATAAGATTGACCATCAGAGATACAAAAACCAGTTGGAGAGTGTTACAGGCAAGCAGTAAATATGTGAACATAAATATGATTATTTGCAATAAGAATAAGAAGAATAATATGAGGCATAAAATAAGTTAGGAGAAACCTATAGTCTGTTTGATTGTGTGATTATTTTGTTGAAGAATTTGGTGATAGAAGTTTTAGAAGGTCATAGTTGAGTTTCAAGGTTTCAAAGCCCCAAAAAACAGAGATGAGGAGAGGAAAGCAGGAGAGTGGGAATGTGTGGCCTCTGGGAGTGTGGATCTCTGTAGTTGTCTGTGTTTTGTTTGCCCATAGCCTTCTGTATATCCATATCAATCACCTCAAAATCCTGTATTGCAATTTCTTGTTTGCCTGTTAATCTCTACCTCATTACTATCCTATGCTGTGTGCTGAATGGAGAGACAAATTAGATGTGTCACTTTGGTACTGGAAGAGTCACAGAGCATTTAGGGAGATTTGGAGGAAGAGTATCGCAGGCAGAGTGAAATACATGTGTAAATCCCTGCCTGTGGAAGAGCATGATATGCTGCAGAGTGGCAAGGATTTTAGGGACAAAACTAGAAGGGCAATAGGTATGGCTTGACAGAGGTAATGCAGAATCAATGTTAGCTTGACATGCTCCTGAAGGGGTCCACAAGACAGACAGACGGGCCTCTGTATGCTCCTCACTGACACTGTTATCACCTCCTCTTGGGTTCTCCTCTTTCTGGAGTCCCAGCAGCTCCATGTGAGCTACTCTGGAATACATGGGTTTTCCCCCACTTTTTAGTTCCTACTTTAATGAAAATGTTCTTTTTATATGATTGCAGAACAAACTTGATTTGCCTTCTAATATTTACAAAGTGGCTTTCATGTTAGCAGATGTCCATTATTTACTTTTTTTCTCCCATTGGAAGGTTCAGGAATGAGGAAATAGGAGGTAGATGAGACCCCATAGACTACCTTGTGCTATTTTATGGCCAATGAACTAAGGATTGGAGTCCTGGGCTTTTGCAGATATTTAAATCTTGATATCTCTGATTCAGATAATACTGTTGCTTGGGAAAAGCAAAATAAGCCTTTTTTGTTTTTTAATGCAATAGCACTTTGTGTTTGAAGGAAGAGACTATAATAACTCTCAAATCAAAATGCTGTTGCTTTGAGAGACTGAGAGAAAAAAATCTTAGCAGGTGGTATGCATGTGAGTTATCTTTCATATACATGGATTTCTAGCCAGCTCAATCACTCTTCACCAGTTAATTGACATGAATAAGGCCATTTAGAAATGGAGGCCTTAAAATGTCATTTTTAACCACTCATCATGGCTTTCCCCCCCTCTTTCTATTGGAATTGCTATTATACTATTTAATCAACAAATGCTAAACTGACTTTGTTTTATTTTGGAGTGTCCTTGTAGAATTCCTCTCGTTATATAAGCTGGGAGTCTCTACTTCATCACAAATGAAGCTTTATTGCAATGTAACAAGGGTCTCTTTGCTTTTAAATGAAAATAATCTGATTTTCCACACAGAATTTAATTTGCATAAATTTAGTATAATTATCCACTTCTTTCATACACACTTTTTTCCCCCTCAAACAATGAATACTTCAAATTACTGACCCAACTTTTATTGACCTGGAAAAGTCAAGTTAGTCCACCTGACTCACCTTAGCAATAAGGAATGAGAGAACCATGGGAGCCACGTCGTGGGCAGACTTGCACGGCCTAACATGTGGAAAAATGAGAAGAGTGTGCTCCCCTGGGCCCCTTCCTCATATGGTTATTCCTGGATCCTCTCAGCTATCCTGGATATACCTTTGCAATGGCCACACTAAACAATCTGTTGTGGTTTGCAAGCTTGGAATTCTTTAACCTTGACTGAGAAGATCCGTATGTGAAGAGTGGCATCAGAGAGAGAGAGTAGTGACATAGAGTGCTCTGTGCATGCCGTGTTCTGGAAAGTTTAATCCATCAGTATCTTTGGTTCCAAATATTCCGTACTTTGACTGAAATTCTGGACAAACTGCTTTTTTCCTATGAAATTTTTAAATGAAGAGAATATTTTCAGGTTATTTGTTTTAAAAAAACAGGAGCCATAGAATGAACAGGTGTCTTTAAATCTATCAGTGTGTTGTACCAGATTGAGTCAGAATCTTTTATTCACTTACGAAAATATGCATTAATGCAATCAAAATGTTGTTATGAGAGCCTCTGATAAAGGTCTCGGAAGTTCAATCTGTACAAAGTGGAAAATAAAAACACCCATCTCCTAGGGTGAATGTGAGGATTACTTGAAAAAAATACATGTATGTCACAATGCATGTTGCATTGCAGAGAACCCAATCTAAAGTATCATTAAACTATTATTTTACTCACGCATTTGGAAATTTCAATACTGCAGGATTTATTATATCAATGCTTTCTAAACTTTTTTGACTGTGACTCATTAAGAATAGTTTAAAAACTGTGACAGGGTATGTACATACACATATAACTTAAA
>VMDR010038296.1:0-10010 GCA_007922815.1 Macrotus californicus | reverse complement strand
AGTGTTTTTAGGGGCACAAAAATATGTAGAATTGGGGCTTTTCAGTGGATCGACCAACTTTCAAACAGTTAGGAGTTACTTTGTGGCCTTCTCAGCTCTCACAGGGTGCAAGTTGCACAACAACCTTGCAGAGATATCCTATAAATTACTTTGATTGACATAACAGTTATTGAATACCTGTTCTTGCCAGAAACAGTGCTAGGTCTTCAGAGTAGAAAACAGAATGAGCCACGGGCCTATTCCTTAGAGTGCTTACAAGGGTAGTAGGAGAAAAGGCATCAACATAATAATGAAGAGTATTTAGATGGAAATAGTGCTTGGGAAAAGGCTCAGGGGAAGGTAAAGAAACAGTTTAGTTTGCAAAACAAATAGTGCTTTGGGGGAAGGTCTGGAAGAGTCTGAGAACTGTGTAGAATGAACAAGTGCATGGACTAGCCTGACATTGGCAGAAATGGAACATAGCATGGAGGAAAGAAATAGAAAAGGACAAGAGGGAGCATAGCCCCCCTGGGAAAAGTGGATCCTCTTCCGCAAAGGACAATTCTGGGGAGGAGTCAACTGTGAGATATGAGTAGCCTGAATGTACACATCTGGGAATGGGTCCTCCGAGGGTGAGGGAGCCTGGAAGCAGTGCCACAGCATCCACTACAGGCTCCAGTGTTTCTTAACGTTTCCCACCCCTAAGGAATATATATATACTTACTTACTTATTTATTTATTTATTTATTTATAGAGAGAGGACAAGGGAGGGAGAAAGAGAGGGAGAGAAATATCAATGTGTAGTTGCCTCTCGCACGCCCCCTATTGGAGACCTGGCCTACAATCCAGGCATGTGCCTTGACTGGGAATCGAACCAGTCACCTTGAGCTTTGTGAGACAGTGTCCAACCAACTGAGACGTACCAGTCAGGGGTGTACATCTGCACTTTATATATAGAAAAGACTAACTTTTCTTTTTCTTCTCCAACAATCAACTTTCACCCCCTTTTTGAGAATGCATGCACTGAACTCCTCACTTGTGAATTGTTTTGTTCTTGTCCTTGGTTCTGTTGACTCATGAAGGCCCTAGTAATCACTTTGTGTTTCGCGGGGCTGCCCTGAAAATAACCCCTTTCTCAACCCTTGACAGAGGATACTAGATTTAGAATTTCTGAGAAGGGCAGTGGTTATGATCCTGCTCTCCCAACCAGGTTTTTGAGGTAGGGGTTGGGGTGGAGTTTTTTTGAGACCATGGAGAAAGACCTGTTTGCTGAATTTGACATACAGGGAAGTGGATGCTGAGCAAAGTCGCCTGCCCTGAAACGGACCATGTGTACCCATGGTACAGGAGCCCTGGGTGTGGTACCATGATAGTCTAGAGACCAAAACCTTACTGTTTTTTGCCTGGTGCTCCTGGCTTCATCTGGATGATTCAAATCAGGCCTGGATAAAAACAAAGTAGACTGTTGTTTTCTCTTTTGCTATTTTTCTCTATGCATGGGCCTTGCTCAGGAACTTGTAGGAGGTGAATAGGGGTAGATAGATGGTAGGATTTACTGCAGGGCTATTAAACAATGCCCACCATAGACTCTTAAAACTGTGATTGTATTTCCTTTTTTCCAAAGAATGGCAACCTGGCTATATAAACCATAGTGCCAGAAGTGTTATGGGACTGATGCTCAAAAACCTTATGGTTTAATTGTAGATAGTGAATTTCCCATTAAGAAATGTGGGGAACCCTCAAATTTGTCCTGTATCATCTACTGTGAGAAGTTCTGTCAGGGATCCCAGTAACTTTACATGTTAGTTAGGATTTTGGTTGCTAGTGATGTAAGCTGACTGTAACCTAGGTAAAAGACATTTTTTAAAAGTGTATAGGAATATCTGTGGATCCCAAGAGCAGAGATCTAGCCAGATCTCTGAATGGAATCTGAAATTAGAATTATACTTGTACTGGGTTGGCCAAAAAGTCCGTTTAGTTTTTTGCGTAAAATGAAAGACACATTTTTCATTTTTACCAATAACTTTATTGATTTGGATATTTTGAGTATGTTGGTTATCTCTGATGTGGTATAGCCTTGATTGTTCTCAGTGAATGGCTTGGTTTGATTGCGATCAACTTCATCTCATCTACTCAACCGTGGAGCATCGTCCTGCGAGAAAGCCCCAGCACGAAACTTCACAAACCATTTTTGACATGTTCAATCAGTCACAGCACCTTCTCCATGCACTGCACAAATCTTTTTTTGCATTTTAGTTACATTTTTACTTTTCTTGAAATAATAAAGCAGAATATACCAAACATGTTGCTTATTTTCTTCCTAAAATGGCTACACAAAAATTCACCAGTTTCAATAAGTTTTTTTAAAAATTCATGCTGCTATGACAGCTGTCACAATACAATCTAACAAAATTGTTTTGAATGAAGTTAAAGACAACTAAGCGTTACTAGAGCCGTCATATGGAAAAAACCAAATGAACTTTTTGGCCAACTGAATATTATTCTGATTCTCTTGCTCCTGTGCATCTACTTTATTCATTTTTCCCTGTTCACTATTCTCAGATTCTTGGTTCCTATGGTGCCCAAAATGTTGTCTACTCTCAGAGTTTTATCAAATAGGCCCTGCTCCCCACAGAGCATGGTAGTAGTCCTTCAGCCTTCTAGTCTCAATTCCTAGATGCAAGAATGTGATTGATCCTGCTTAGGTTAGGTGAATGATCCAACATGGTAGGTCCCAGACAAAATAACAATGGATTGTTGGCTTCTGAAGGTGTCTGACACAGACAGTGATCACTGATTTTCCCACCCGGGATAAACCACTGAATTTCAGGAAATGTTGGGCATTTTGAATAATGGAAACTTTAGTGTTTAAACAATGTGCTTTCCTTAGTTTACGTCTGCAGCTGGTAGACCTAGTTTGTTGGTACATAACCAGGGAATAATAACTTGATTTGAGTTTAATTTTTGGTTATAGACTTTATTCTTAATTCTTAAATCAAAATTGTATTTTTTAAAAATATTTATTTATTTTTAGAGAGAGAGGAAGGGAGAGAGAAAGAGAAGGAGACAAACATCAATGTGTGGTTGTCTCTCACATGCCCCCACCAGGGACTCGGCCTGCAACCCAGGCATGTGCCCTGACTGGGAATTGAACTGATGACCCTTTGGTTCACAGCCCATGCTCAATCCATTGAGCTACACCAGCCAGGGCTTAAAGCAACATTTTTAGAAACATCTATGGATCCAAAAGGGAGTGAGTAAGAATCCAGAAGGATTAGAAACAGAGTAGAATGATAGTTACTAGTCACTGGCCTGGTGGTGGAAGAAATGGGAAGATGTTGGTCAAAGAGTATAAACTTGCAGTTATAAGATGAGTTATGGTTCTGGTGACATCATGTACAGCATGGAGATCATAGTTAGTAATGCTGTACTGTATACTTGAAGGCTTCCAAGTGGGTAGGTCCTCAATGTTCTCATTACAAAAAAGAAATGGTAACTATGTGATGTGATGCAATGGAGGTATTAGTCAACATCATGGTGGTAATCACTTAACAATATATAAGTACCAAATCAGCACATTACACACCGTAAACTTACCTAATGTTGTGTGTCAATTAAACCTCCATTAACTAGGAAAAAAAGAATGCAAAAAGGAGTAGCTAGATCATAACACTATTTCTGAAAGAACAAAACTGAAACTGCATCTTTATGGATACTGAGTTTTGGTAGAACTCTCCTTTGGGAGAACTGTTCTCTCCTCCCATCTCAAGGGAGGGCGCCAGCGAACATTTGTAGTATATGGGCTGACAGGTGATTGATTCCGAATCTGGCTTTCTCTCCTGAAATTCAGAATTAGGAGGATTGGGAGACCTTCGTTAGTTTTGGTGTCTACAATGTGCCAGAAGCTACAGATTGAATGTACGGTATCGAACAAGAGAAAGGTTGTTGCTCCTATAAAGCCTGCATTTTGGCAAGCACTTAATGTTCAGCTAAGTGCAGATGAACAGTCACATGGAATCATGATGACTGTTAATTCCTCCCAAAGCCAGCTGTACACATGGCCCTTCTAGTTCTGTGAGATGGATTTTAAGCTAGTTTAAAGTAAAATTTTATTATTTATAAACCAAAAGAGTGTGTATGTATCTCTACAAGTAAAATGTTTTTGATATTTTTTTTTGCATGTGGGAAAAGAGCCTCCTTTTTCAAAAGGGGGTAAGTTTCTTGAGGGTATAGGCCTTGTTGGTTTTTAATATTTTCTTGTTCCCAGGGCTTAACACTGGAGGATGTTATGGATAGTCTACAGTGTAGTCATTGTCTTAGATGGTTCTGCCCAGTCGTGGGATACTCTGAGCAGGTTTAAGGTAGACTAGGTCAAGCTATGACGTTCAGTAGGTCAGATGCATTAACTGCATTGTTGACTTACAATATTTTCAATGTATTAACGGGTTTATCAGGACATAACCCCATCGTAAGTCAAGGAGCATCTGTAAATAGTCTGTTTTATCCATGACGCATAATTTAATACACATGGCTGATTTAATTCTTAAATTAGTGTTTTTGAAGCAAATAGATCAAAATGAGATTATTGCCCCTTATTTTCACCATAGCCTGTAATATTAGTTCTGCTGTTAAGACTTTGCTCTGGTTGACTCAGAACTATTGAAAGACACCTTAAGATTACAAGTTATTTGTAGGCCCAGCTTTTTGGCTACAATTAAACATAAATTTAAAGTAGAATATAAGGTCACTGTGGCAAGCTATGCTTTTATACATGGCCTGATTTAACAGTAACCAAGCCGCCAACAATAAGAACTGGATTACATTCCTTCATAGCTATTTTAAAATATATATTTACAAAGGAGATAGAGATTTTAAAATCCTAAATATAACCTCGGATTGTTAGTTACTTTCATTGCCTGTAATTCTAATTCTGTTAGCTTCATGAATTTTTCCTCTGGGCAACTCCAACATCACCTGACCTGTCTGAGCACTAAATAATGGTGGGAATATGTTCTTAACTTGCTTTTAATTAAACAAAGTGGGTGGAATCAATGATTGTGCTATAATTACCACCAGCAGTCCTTTTTTTAATATCCACTCATGTCTAGATCTGGCTTTTTCAGGGAACTCTCGGGCAGGAAATGCTGCCTGTGAATGAACTGCTTAAATTATGCCCAGTGATTGTCCACCATCTCTTTGGACTTCTGTAGATATTATCATTTTAGACAGTGGAAACCATAATAAGAAAAGTAAGGTTCTTTATAAGGGAGCATTGAACGCAGGAAGAGGTGAGAATTGTACATTGTCAAAATGCAGAGGGGCTAAAAAGGATAGTCTGCCAGGAACACATTTACACAGATTGTAATCTTAGCTCTTTGTATGTGACAGCTAAGCATTTAAAGATGCTTCCAGTATTTTTAATGTAGTCCATAAAACTTACAGGAGTTATGAACATAGTTCATGAATTAGCAACTATAAGAACAAAATCTTACTTAAATTAATACTTACTGAGGGAGAATTATTTGAGCACCTTGTTGAGGGAAACAAGAACAAAGGAAATATAAAACAGTGGAGAGAATTAAACATTGAATGAAGTGATTTTGCAATGTGGCATTTTTAATTAACACATTTTGAGCAACATTTATGTTTTGCTAAATGTCTTCCTAACATATTTAAGCTGTTCAATTCTGAGAGATAGACGGGTTTCGTTTGAAAGTGAAAGAGGCACCTAAATTAAACAATGACTAAATTCACTATCAGGTCCAGATGGAGTTTTAAGATTTTGAAAAGGAAAACTGAGCCTCAAGGCATCTAAAAGCAATTTGAAAAATGGGGTCTTTTATACTAATAAGATGTTCCTACTGCTCTTCCCCCAATATTCCCTGGAATAAGCTTAAGGGAGATCCTGGACATTGATTTTATTTTCACTTTAGCTGATAATGTGACCCCGTGAAGATCCATCCATTCATTCCGTCAGGGTTCGTTCATTGATCCTGTGCTCTACAAGAACCGCTAAGGAGCTTGGATCTGTATGGACACCTCTTGCCCTCAAAGAGATCATAAATCATACACACACTATAAATAAATGGAAGCTGCAGGCCCTTCTAAGGGTTTTCAGGAGTTGGTAACAGAGCAAGGAGCTTCACAGAATGCCAGACAACACTTTGAGAACCATCGAAAGGACATCCACCAAGTGTTGCACCTCTGTCCTTGCAAGTCTTTATTATTATAGTTCTCTCATTTCATTTGTGTAACCTGGATAAAACTAAGCCACTTCCTATCCAGTCCGACTGAGTGTCCCTTTCAAATAAACACAAATCCAACAACCTCCAAAAGAAGGAAAGTAACTTGAATCTTTGCTGCAATGAAAGAATTAGATTGCACTTTAAAGAATTTATTGCACTTCAAAGAATTATAGTGAAGTTAAGTCCCATGGCACGAAAATATCTTCAATGATCTAAGTTGCTAAATCCTACTCATCACAGCATGCTAACTATCTTTGTATAATTTGTCTTTTCCTTTCCACTGTCCTCTCTTCCTTCTCCGCTCTTTGTTTTCCTTCCCCTAGTCAGCCTACTCAGGGTCTTGATTGTTTCACAGCACTGCCCCCCTCTCCCTTTCTAGATCTCTCTCCCCACCGCGCCCCAGGATACAGTTGCTCTTGGCGGTCAGACAGATCATGCTAGATTCTTTGGACTTACTTCAGTTCACCTTTCTATCCATTACCCAGATCAGTACAAACAAAGGTCAGACCCTGTACTTTCCAAGCATGCTGCTGGTTTTCCTGCAGAAGGAGGGCAGAGTGGGCAGCTCCCCAGCTCTGGGTCAACTGTTGTCATTTTGGCTTCAAGTTTGGGTGTGGAGTTTGTCATGGAAATGTAAGGGCCTTAGTTGCAGAGCTCAAACCCAATCTTCGGGACCAAATGGAGAATATCCCCCGCCCCCAACCCCCTGTTCTACTTCAGTCTTCTCTGGTACAATCACACACTCTTGTCTGCTCCTCCAGTTACTTAGCATAGATCTCCACACAGACTGGTGGATACCAACTGTAGAGGGTACTTTGGTGTTCTGTCTGGGCCCCTTTTCAGGGACAGCCTACTCAAGTCCAGCTGCTGGAAATGATTCCTGCTGAAGGCTCACTGCTGTTCCCCTCATTGGAATTGTCCTTGGCCCAGAAAACTGACTCTCCCAAGGTTAGAGTCTCTCTAAGAGGGCAATCTATAGCCATTGATTGGCTGATTGGGGATAAAAGGCCTGGCTTCTTCTCCTCTGAAGGGCCACTCTAACTCCAGACCTCCTGGTCTGGTCATCTGAGGCCTCCAACACAACTGCATCTCAGGTCGGCTCCGCCCTCTGCCTGATCCTGCCCCCTTCTCTTCCTTACAGCTTTATCTCCTTAGAGGATTCTCTAAGAAATGTTCTGCTTACAACCCCCCTGGCTCAGAGTCCTCTTCCAGAGAACCTGATCCTAAGAGTACACAACAAATGCTGCTATTTGGTGAGGACAGAGAACTTGAGGAGGCTCAAAATTGGCTAGGTTTGGGTCCAGTTACACAATAAGTAACAGCTGTATCTTGCATGATGTCTGAACATTTCATGTGGACACTGGGAATTTCTAGATGTCTGTAGAACCCAGACTGCTAAATCACACATGAAATGTGGAACTCCTTTATGATGTAGGCATCAGTTTCTCGCTCTTGGCAAACTCAGTGAATACGTTGTTCATTTCCAGTTTCTCCACAAAACTGTACCTTATGAAATGTGTTTTGAGTGCTTGAGTGTTTTTGTTCTCTTGGGGCCATAATGATTGGCTCTTTGTACAGTGTGATGGCTTATGTTCTCAAATTTTCACTCTCTCCCATGCAATGTGATCTTGTACTGGACTAGCAGGGCTGTCTAAACTGCGGCTCGTGGGCTGCATGCATCCCAGGATAGCCGTCAATGTGGCCCAACACAAAATTGTAAATGTACTTAAGACATGATGAGATGTTTTTGTGGACTATGTGTCACAGGGTATTTAATGTGTGGTCCAAGACAACTCTTCCTCTTCCAGTGTGGGCCAGAGATGCCAAAAGGTTGAACACCCCTGGGGAGAGTATATTTTCACACCTTACTGGTGTTGGGTTTGGCCACATGACTTGCTTTAGAAAATGGAAGGTTAGGGGATGCGATGCAAGTAGAAGTGTTCCACATGCTTGCACAACTACGACTGACCTCTTGTCTCCATGTATTGCCATGATGAAAGCATACCCCACATAGCTCTTACCTTCCTAGCCTGGGCTTCATAGAACACATCTGGACCCAACCTGGAGCCTAGAGCTGAACCCAGCTGACCCAGCCTGAAACAGAACCACCTAAGATGTATGAGCAAGAAAATAATGCTTGTTTTCATGAGTTACAGAATTTGGGGGTTTGGTATGTAACATTATTTCAGCTTTGATTGACAATACATATACTTACTTTTAAACCCATGGTTATACATTGTTTGGCTTAATTCTCTTTTATCAAGTTTACCATATTTCTCTCATTTTTTCCTTTTCCTCTTTTGACAAGCAATCCTAAAAGTTGTGGATAGTGGAGTTTGCCAAATCAGCACCCCTTTCCTAGATTTGGGCAATACTCACAATGTGAGTTGTGATGCAAAGCCCATTCCCATCTTTATCTCCAGAAGCTAAAGGGGAAGATGGTTCATCTCCCATCCACAGGTGGGCAGAGCAAGGTCACATGACCTAGACTCAGCCAATCAGATTTTTCTGCCCGAGCTTAGACCCTTGAATAAGTGATGCTGAGAAAAGGGGCCTAACGATGAGTGACAGGGTAGTGACCACTCCAGTGCACAGGCACTGTGGCACTGTCACATATCTGGGACAGACATTTTTGTTACCTAGTCTCCCTTCATTTCTGAGCATTTTCCAAGCTTGACTCTCTAGAAAACATTAATATTTTCCAATATATTGCAACATATCCTTTTATTTTTGAGTCAGAGTTCTGTTGCTTGCAGCCAAGAATCCTGGTAGATACCTGGACATATGTTTTGTTTGATAAACTTTAAAGCACTGTACTAGTGTGAGGTATTGATTTTTTTTTGAGATATGTCATCTAAGAAAGAAGCTAGAAATATTTAAGAAGGATCCAAGATTAGACTTTTTTAAAAGTATCAATTACATTTTAATGTTATAGCAAAATATGTACCTGGAGGGAATATTTATAATGTCCACATTTGTGACATAAATATCTCTACTTCTTTCTTGATCTTTAATCATCTCTTAAACTCACTACATTTACATTTTTGCTCTGCAACCCACCCTGCATCCCCAGCACACACAGCGCTCTATGACCAGCAAAACCACATGGTTATTTTAGGTTCTTTGGAGTCTTTTTCTTCCTTGTACTTTTTCTATTTCACTGCCGTTTGTTCTTGGTTTTATTAAAATTATTTTCTTTTGCTAGTTGTCCCTCAGATGCTGGAATTGCTCAGAGTTCTTCTGTTCTTAATGTTCAAACTCTCTCTGGACATCTTATCTGCCACTGCGGATTCTGCCATCTGTAGTTGGTGGAAACTCTTAAATATATTGATAGCTCCAAGGGGTAAAGGACTTCTTCCTTCATATTCACCACACATATCTTTAGGGACTAACACAGTGCCTGGCACATAGTAGATATTTAAAAAAAATCTTTGTGTTAGTGTTTTCGGTTTCTTTTTTAAAAATATATCTTATTGATTATGCTATTACAGTTGTCCCAATTTTCTCCCTTTTCCCCTTTCAGCCCTATACCTCCATTCCCTCCAGTATTTCCCCCCAATTAGTTTATGTCCATGGGTCATGCATGTAAGTTCTTTGGCTTCTCCATTTCCTGTGCTATTCTTAACATCCCCCTCTCTATTTTATACCTACCATTTATGCTTCTTAGTCCCTGTACCTTTTCTACCATTCTCCCTCTTTCCCCTCCCAACTGCTGATCTTCCAAATGATCTCGATATCTGTGTTCTGTTCCTGTTCTGGTTGTTTGCTTAGATATGTCCCTTTAAC